>MRSU01011020.1:0-32409 GCA_008369845.1 Trichomonas gallinae
CACAAGAAGACAAATAAGTTCCACCGCCATCAGTCCGACCTTTGGGTTCGCGTCCCATCCTCATGGCGCCGCCCACACGGCCTCGACTGCAGATTCCGCAGGAAGTATCGTGGCGCCCCAATCCACCCAAGCATTGGCTTCGGCTCTGACAAGACAACAAGATACATGCTCCCATCTGGCTTCATCCCAGTTATCGTTCGTTCTCTTAAGGATCTTGATATGCTCCTTACAAAGAACACAACACACGGTGCTATCATCTCTCATCAGGTTGGCCTCAAGCTCCAGCAGGAAATCATCAAGAAGGCTCAGGAGCTCGATATCGCCATCCTTAACACAGCCCGCAAGGTCAAGAATGTCGAGCAGCAGTAAATAAAATGACGTGATTACAAATATTTAAATGAAATTTGATCTTTAAATATTAACATACGAAAATCAAAAATTAAATCACAAAATCTCTTGAATGTCTATCAAATTCTTTAGTTCCATACACATTTGATCACAATTCTTGAAAATCAACAAAATATTTTTTGAATTTGAAATTTTGATTATATTATTTTGAAATTAGTGATTACTTTGAGTTCTTGCTACATCATATTCATAGTTGTTTAGTATTTTTTAGATTCAATACTTTTATTATTTTGAATTAAGTAAGTAAGTAATATTGTTTTTGTAATTTCTGTATCTAAACTGATAATTTAAAACATTTATTTAACCGAGAAAACAAATAAAATATTAACTTCGATATATAATCATTATTATTTGAATATAATCATGAAATTTGGTTATGATGCGCTCATGATTTCATGATACGAACGACTATAAATGATTCTGTAATTTTTTTGATTAGCCAATGATATTTACATCATCATCAGAGCTGCTTGGAACTTTAATAACTTCTTCTTCTGACTCAGACGATTGCTCGCGTGGTATTTCAAGTTCAAACGATTTTTGAATTCTAATCATGACTAAATTGTATCTATTTGCTTCTACCCTGGAAGGAACAAAAGAAGGGAAGTAAGAAACTTGTATCGGATCAGGTCTAGGCATCCTTGAAGCTTTAAAAAATGAAAAATTGCTCATATTTAAAATTTGACAATTCAATAGTTGTAAAATTAACCTTATATACAAAAAATATTGATATCAATATTTTCTAGATTCCGCTGAAATATAGCATCCATATGATGTGTATATATTACTGTATAAATATGACACCTTGATTTATGGTTTTTGGTTCTACATCTTCTCATATTCATAGACTTAATATCTAATCATATGTACATTACATCCAAATAATAATCGTTGATGTCTATAATATTCTAAAATATTGCAACATGTTATTGTTAATTTTGCAAAATATATTTTCAATTTAGATTTCTGTTTTTTATATAGGAATTGTTTGAACACATGCATTGAATTTACATATAATTTCAATTAAAATTGCTGGATTAATATATTTGCACAATAAATTTTTTTTTTGTATTATAGAAAACTGGGTTATATTTAAAGATGATAGTATAATTACATTTATTTTCCAATTTCTAATGATTGTAATCTCTCTAATAAGTCATTAGTCTGAGAGTCCGGAGGTTCTTCTGGATTTCTGTCCATAAAGTCTGCTGAATTCTGGAAGAAATTCCTATTAGATCTTCTTAAGACCCTCTTCATGTTTTCTAGTCTTCTCTCGAGCAAAGCGTTTTGATATTCTGGATTGAATGGAGAGATCTCATTCGACTTTCTCAAGAAATCTTTGAGAATTTCGATTGTATTTTTATTCGCATTTTTGCCAAGGGCATCTATTGAAACAATAGAATTAACCGTGTCAACAATATCGCTTCCGTGTTGTTCGAATTTTTCTATGAGCGCTTGTGCAAGTGTTTCGACCCTCTCTTGGTTGCCAAAAACGTTGGATTTAAGAACGATGTGCAAGAGATCTGATAATCTTTCTAGAGTAAACTTATGAATTCCGTCTAACAATAAATAGAATGAGAATAAAACAACATCTATACATATGGTAGAAGAAAATAGCTCTTTGATAAGCGGGCTTGATGAGTTCTGCATGTAGTCAATAAAATCTTTCAAAAATCTTAAGCATGTATCGCTGACATCTGACATAGGGTTCTCTGATCCAATCTTGAAAACTTCATATATCTCGGTAACTTGATTTGCACTGAGCTGATCTATGTACATTGGAATTGTCATCACTATGCGATCCAGGAAGATGAAGAAATCATTTGCAATATCTGAGTATTTTTGAGTATCTGAGCATATCATTATTTTCGTCTTATTGAATATAGCTCCCATTATATCATTCATCAGATCCATTGATTCAGTTTGCATTCGAACTATTAATGTAGATAAGAAACCGATAGTTTGGGGAATGCAATAATCATCTGGAGTATTCATATAGTCTGTCAAAATTGCTAATATTGTATCTCGCGAGAGTGACGCCATGATCTCTGTCTCCGGATTATCAATATAAGATATAAAATATCTTAAATGATTCAATATTGCTGCCTTGACACCAAGAGCTTGGATCCTGAATTCATTCGTATTCCGAGCAATTTCTCCAAATTGTTGGAGTTTCTCAAGAAGAGAAGTTACAGGAATTGACACTTTGTAGCAATCCGCGAATGACATGACATAGGAGTCAATCATCCGAATAGAATTGACATAATAAGTCCATGTAGCAGGATCATCACTCAAATTCTTAGTTGCAGCTTCAAATCTTACCAATAATCTATCTCTAAGTTCTTTGATAAATTCTATGCCTCTGCCGTCATTAACAAGTTTTTCAAGAGGTCTTGATATACATTTGATTAATAAACTAAGGTGATCAATCCAGCCTTCGGATTCAAAAACTTCATTGAAGAAATCTACAAGAATCTCCAACGCGCTTTTTCCTTCACTGAATGGCTGAGTAAATAAAAGTTTATCTTGAATTTCTGATATAGCCATAAGTACAAATAGTGCAATTCTTTCGTCACCTCTTTGAAGGAAATTCATAAGTGCGTAAAAACAAGGGACAAAGGTATCTTCAAAAAACACATACTGGCCATTGTCTTTATATCCAAATAATTTTGAGTATGAATGGATAATAATTGTCGTCGCGATACAGACTTGTTGCATATCTTCTGGGCTCATTTGTTCGTTTCCTAGATATCCTTCCATTAATCGCAAAATTTCCATAAACTTTTCATGTTTCAAATTTATTGGAATGTCACTATCTGCTATTGAAACAACTGCCCAACAATAATGATTGAAATCATCGACATTTTGAATATTGCTTACGAATTCTTGTAATGTAGTGAAAACAATGTTAGAGTCAAATGCAAATATTTCTTTCATAACATCCATCATCTGATTGAAGTTTTCATCTTTGACGATTTTGATTTCTTTAAAGTTATAGTTATCGTACTTTTCTTGGAATTTGAGTGGATCTGTCATTCTATTGATCAAAATACCACAGAAACTACCTATAAAATCGATGGATCTAGAAACATCCAGGCCAAGAGTAAACATTCTTGTTTTTGTCTGAGTAACAAATTCCTTCCAGAAGTTTAAACATTCTTCAAAATTATCCTCATCTTCAATAATCTGTGTTATATCAATTGCATGTTGAATGGCAACAGAAAATTCGTCACTGTCAATGAGTGCATTTCCAATGATTGAATCAAGGACAAGAAGCATATATATAACGTTCATGAATCCGACAATTACTTCTTGCTTGTTTGCATCTGGTAACTCTTGGATTGCATCATAGTTTCTTAATATAATTGCTAAGATTTGCATGCTTGACTGAGGGTCTGTATTACTAAGTGAAACAAAAGATTTCATGATTTCATTGATAATAGAAATTGATGTAGCAGCAAGTTCAAGCTTTCCTTTGAATGTTTGATCAATTTGATTGTATAATTGTAGAAGATTAATTTGTTCGGAAATAAATTTATTGCATTTGAGCGCTGCAAGAAGTGAATTAAGCGCTTTGTGTATGAGTGTAGTATCTTGTGACTCAGAATTCAAGACAATTTGGAGGCTTTCATATAATTTTTCGAAATCTTCTTGAGTAAATTGTTTCGACATTTTATGAAACTGTCCATCTACTCTTCTGTACATGTATGACATATCATCTTCTGATCCAGTTTGCGCACAAATGTAGTCGAGAAAACTTTTATTTAAATCAAACATGCGAGCAAGTCTGAAAGTCTCAGAATTTCCATCACTATGGACTAAGTTCCATAGCTCTTGGAAGAAATCTGTTTTTGTAAGGTAATCTTTTGTTAATATTTCATTGATACACGAAAACATACCTTGTACTAGACATTCATCGAGATTAATGTTAGGATTGAATATGCAATTTATTAAAAACGAGCAAATACCATTTTTTTCTTCTTCTTCAGAAACTTTCCAGTTTTTTTCGATGTGTGTTTTTAAACTTTGGAGTACAGTGTATTTAATATTGATGTAGGATTGAGATTCGAGAATTGCTTGAGTCATTGTGTACGAATTTGGATCATTTTGAAATTCGATAATAGTTCGATTTGCGTCATCTGGAGTCATGTCACTATATTGATTGCTTAGAACACCCCAGCAATGATTAAGTAGTTCAATTTTTTGGTTAACATCATCTTGTGTCATTAAATTTTTGTTTGACAAAATTTTAAGCCTAAAAGTGAAGTTGGTATTTTTGAAAAATTTTTACTTGTTCTCAGATTTAAATTGCAAATTTGGATTCTAAAGCCATATATATGACTAAATTTTAAATTTTCTTCCTTTGACTTTTCTATAGAGGTTTGCAAACATGATGTCGTAAATTTGACATCTGTCATGTAAATTATATTCACCAAATTTCTTTCATTAACTGTACGTAGTGATATATTCAAAAGGATTATCCACTATAAACAAGCATATAGAGTAGTGGATTATACTTACACATATCATCTTCTACAGTTACCATTCCATCCTATGTTATGAAATTTAGAAAAATATTTACATGACAATTATTAATTTTACACGACAATTTTCCATTTCATTAACCTTATTAATAATATTAGATGTCGAAGAACTTTTATGCCATAAAAGTTCATCATCTTCCACTCCCTAGGTGCAATTTTCAAACAATTCCATCTCTTTTACCTTTTGAAGCTGTTAATGTAGATAAAAAATTTAGTCCGCCATCGATTTTGTCAGTGAAGACATTAAATAAATCCATCATAGCAGGAATACCATCTATATTGCTTTTGCAAATACAAATCTTAGATAATCAGTATGATAGCCTAGAATTT
The DNA here is from genome assembly GCA_008369845.1 of Trichomonas gallinae. NCBI lineage: Eukaryota > Parabasalia > Trichomonadida > Trichomonadidae > Trichomonas > Trichomonas gallinae. Next base: position 5,283 of record MRSU01011020.1, read on the forward strand.
AAAATCACAGCTCTCGAAAATTCAATAATTTCGCATTTAAACCAACAAATATCCAATAAAAAGAATGAGGTTACATGCTCATATCGTGATTGCCCAAATAAACTTGGATATTTTATTCCAATTCAATTAATCTCAGCATATCCAAATGAAACATTAACAATTACGGGTCTTGTTTCAAATGAAGGCAAAATTCGCAACTTTACACATTCTTTGGAGTTAAATGTAACTTCACCATTTCTTTTTGTTTTCAATATCGAAAATATATTTGGATCCCCAATACTACTTAAAATAGCTATTACAAATAACGCTAAATACGAACTCAAAGACATATCTATCGATTTTATTCCGAATAAAAATTATCAAGTGAACCAAAACTCATTGAAAGTTGCAGATGTATTAGAAAATAACGGAATTATATCAACAGTATTCGAATTAGCGAAAAATGATGTTATGTTAAGTGACTCAAAAGAAATCGGAAATATCAAAGTTAAATTCTCTTTAAATGGTGTCAAATATGAATACACTCACTGGACACCAATTACAACAGATTTATATAAGACAAAATTTACACCAATTTCAATCCAAATTATTAATTTTGAAGATGTTCAAACTATTCTTCAAAGTTTCCCAGCTGAACTTGAAATCACAAATAATACTAATGAAGAAAAGAATTTCCAGATTCAGATGAACATAAATGAAAATGGAATAATTCCAAATGGATCCGCATCATTCGTTGTTGAAAATCTTATGCCAAAGAGCAAAACAGTCATTAAAGCAGACTTTATTGCTTTAAAACGCGGATTTAGTCTTTTCCCGTCAATTTTTATCCATGGGCTCTCTGAAGGCGATATTTCGATTGATATACAAAATGGAGTCATGGTAGCAGAATAATCACTCAGATTTTCAGCTTAATCATTAAATATTTTGTTTTTTATTTTTAATTTGACTTTTTATTTCAAGTGATTTGTAACTACACTAACTATACATAACTTTCAAAGTCAATTTTTGAATATTTATTAAAATTTATTATTTACTTGCGTTGATTTTCAATTTTATATGTTCATGTGGTTTTATTCTCATTATTACAACGATATTGATAGATATGTAGCTTGTATTAAGAACAAATTATATATTTGAATATCTCATTTATATAAATTTTCAAACGATTTAATTTCCATTTAGGATAACGATCGGTATGACTATAGGCATATATAGATTAAACCATATATTTATTAAATCATCCAATGATGAAATCAAAAATATAGGGTCTGAAAAATTAATAAAGGGAAAAAAGTGAACGTTTAATAATAAATTAGATGAAAGCGCCAAGAAGATTACCAGAAGACTTTCTTTATAATATTCCAAGGGAAAAGGCAGTTTCTAAGGATAGAATTGGCATGGCCGTGCTTGACTCTATTCTTGATTCGCGAATTGGCCAAATGACTGCAATTACTCTTCCAACAGAAACAGAAAGATTGAAAATACTGAATGAAATCAATGGAATTGGCGAATCTTCTTCAAAACTCACTTCGTTTTTAGATTTTATGATCTCACATCTCGATATTCAAACGAGAAAATATTATGCGACACAAGACGAATTAAGAAATCTTAAAAATAAGATTGGAAATGGAGTTAAAAACGATAACATTGATGAAAGGATTGCAAGGATCTCGAAAATACTTGGTGTTGAGCCAAGACATATCGAATCGAAAGTTTCGTTCTTAGAAAACAATAGGAACATATCTGGCACATTTTCTAATGAAGATGATTACGAAAGATGCTTAAAATTATTAAATTGTCCAAGATATGGATTAACAAAAGCTGTTCAGAATTTAATCAATCAAAACGATCAATTGCATGACATAACAGCTAAAGATCGTGCTCTCATATCAAAGCACAGCATGGAACTTATGAATGAAGAGGAAGAAGAACCAACATCAAGCCAAGTCGATGCAAGCATGATTGATTCATCTGGATCAGGCAGTGAAGGCTTATTTGTTCCAGTCAAGAAGAATCAAGCTGATCTTGTGAAAGATATCTTATCTGGACTGGATCAAGAAGATTCATTTGCATCAAATGGATCTAAAAGAAAATCTCCTCAAAAATAAGCCTGCTTGTATATGAGTTCTTCGATATCATGGATTTATTATTATATTTTGTTTTTGAACTAAAAATTATGAGATTTATTTATAAAGGACTAGCTTGCTTCAATGCATATATGCAGATGAACTATCAAATTTTAATTAAACTTAAAATATAATTCATTGAATTTAATATTTTAGATAAATAATGATTTTATCTAATAATCTGCACGTTCTACAACTAAAAAAGCAGCCACGATAATATAAAATGATGGTTGATTAATATTTAAAAAAGATATATTTTACAACTATGCATTTTTGTTAATTAAACATTACATTTGATAGCCAGAATCTGCATAAGGATTCATATTATCAGGCTCTTCTTGATGAATAATAGTAATTTCTCCCATTTCGTTTGTTGGAATAGCAGGAGTTATATTTTCAGCACTAATGTAAACCTGCTTTTCATCTTCTGGAGACAATGGTTCGCTGACTAAGTCTGTCATTTCGTAATTTATGTTTTTATGTTTCCTGCATTTCAATCTGTAAAGAGTATATCCTATAACAGCGATTGATACTACAGCAGCTCCTGTTATAACTATGAAATAAATAATGATCATTTGTTTCGAGTTAAATGGAAGCAGATCAAGATCTGGAACATCTATTATTGTAGGAAGTTCCTTAGGTTCATATAATCCACGAATTCTTTGATAATTAAAAGGTAAATTTGTAGTATTTTGTAAACTATTGACATCAATATATAATTTCTGATCCCCTAGAGATTCTACACGAATATATAATGTGCGGATGCTGCTTATTGTGTATTCATCAAATTCTGGACGTGAAACTACTGTATTATTTACAGAAACATATGATTTAAGTTGTCCAGTCTTCGATATATTTGCTACTGCAATTGATAGGCTAGTGAAATAAAAGAATTTAGGCTCTCTGTAGTGATTTAATGGTTCAACGTAATCTTTTTGAAGATTAGAAAACATTAAACAATCGCCGGGATATACTATATCACTTCCGGTGAGGTTGCTGTATACAGAAATGAGCTGTTCAACTGGTGAAAAAATCGTTACTTGATTATTCGGGTTTTTGCCTACGAATGCGAATCCTTTTTTTGTTAAATCTCTATCTTGACTCTTATGTTCGATGTGAATGTCTTTTCCTTCGAAAACAGCGAGATATCCGACATTTATATTGTATTTCTTGTCTTTTTCTAAATACATTTGCTGGTAGAATTTGGATGCCTCTCGAGTCGATATATTGGCACGCTTCAAGGCAATCCCAGTTAAAATCATCTGAAACATTAAAAATTTATGTTTTTCTTTGATGTCAAATTTCCGATAATTTTGCTTTCCGCCAAATTTCCATAAATATGCTTTATAACATGTAAATATGATGGTTCTATTTTTGGTCAAAATTTTTCTGAAATTTGTGAATAAAAATATTCAGTATAGAATAAAAGTATTATTCATCATGGAAAAATTTGATTACCTTATGAACCTTGTTAAATCTTGCCATATAAAACAAGTTTACATGACAAATTTTCCCATTCATCTGATTATAAGATTTGTTTTGATGTAAACTCATAGCATCATATCCTTGCTTCTTCAATTACTTTTAGCATTTTTATTTTAATTCATCAAATATATTTTCAATGAAAATTATAACAGAGATTAAACTACATATTTGTATGTATATACAAGAATATTACATAAACAGTTTATTCGAGGTCACTAAATTTCTCTCTAATTGAATCAATATCATCTATAATTCTTTGTGTAGCTGTTCTAAACTTGAAGTGGCTTAGTTCAACTAGTTGATCGTATTTCTTGTTAAATTTTGCTTCAAGCTCTTCAGCAACATCGATTGCAAATTCATTATTCGTTTGAGAAGCGTTTTTGAATATTAATCGCATATCAGAAGCCCAGTCTTCTATCGTGGAGTATTTTTTCTTTGCCAATTTCTCGCGAACAGATTGCAAGGAGTGTGAATGATGCTTTGGATCTGAAATGACTGCAGAAGCTGGTCTATTTATTAGTGAGTCAATAATTTCCACGGCCATCTGATGAAGAGCTGGTGTCCAGCCTCCATCAACAAGTTTTACCGTATTAGGATTCATAATCGTGTCACTTTTATATAGTTTAATGAATCCAATTTTTTCGCATTTCCTCTTGAATATAGAATTACAATGAGATATATATGTTAATGATGAGCTTATGGCTGGTGGAAATAATTTGACATTTGTCATTTGTAAAATGTCATATTTTAAATTATGTTGTCAAAAATTGTAACAATTGTTTCCTAGAGGTAGAAACCGAATTTTCATGTATTTTTACTACAAACTATCATTTTACTCAAATTACCATATTAGGATTCATATTGAAGTTCTGTTATAATAATATCAAAATGCTGTTTAGCTGATATCAGCAAAAATTTGCATTAGAAGTAAAAATCTGTTTATCAGCGTGTAACTATTCTCGCATGATTTGTATAATGAAAGACGTCTTATGTTAGCATTTTCTAAAAATTTGCGATTGTTGGCGGGATGAAATTCCAATTTTCATGCTCCCATATCAATCTCTTATTACCTATACATGACGAAAATATGCAATTAAACACGTTTAAAACAATTGTTTTTTCTTCTATAAAAATCGAATCTGTTATTATTTCAGCAAAACGAGTATTGTAATATTATTAATTTTATCAATTTCATCCCAATGAAGTGCTTCAAAAGAATCAATGTTATTTAATAATTTGAGTTGGAGTAGAAAATATAATATCAATGGGGTTAGAAGATACTTAAGAAGCTAGGATCATTTGGAATTTTTGCTATAGAGCCTCAATGATTATCGCCGGTTTTCAAAATTCCCTATTATCATGAAAATATTTTTCTGACATTTATTTTTGACAAGTAAATATTTGTCTTATGATTATAAAATTTTACATGACAATTTTTTATTTCATTCTCTCAGCAAATAAATATGATTATGATGCTATATCCTAAATTAAAATGCGAAGAACCAAACACCTCAAGCACCAGGTTTTCTACTTCGAAATTGCTGCAAGCGTTAAAAATTTAGAATATTACTAGAAAAATGATAGCTTTTACAGAGCTACTTTAATGTTAGTTTTACAGATTATAAGTAATATATGTATATATGAAATATGTTACAATTTCCAAACAATAATATAGCCATTTTAATAAAAAACAAATCAACAAAATTATTTTTGGAGGGATTGTTCCCACTGTATCTTTTGCTGCTCCCAGACTCTCTTATTCTTCTCAAGCTGTTCGGTGTTATCGGCCAATGAAGTGATGAACTTTCCAAGAGCTGTGAGAAGAGGTGAAGCACAAAATCCGTAGAAGCCGACCTGCGAGCATGAAATATGCTGCGCCTTAGTTCTGTCGCACATAGGAGTGACTTCGACTCCTAACTTCATTTCCAAATCGCCTTGTTTGAAGAACTCGTCCATGAGACTTGTTGCCATTGCTGCTGCTGTGTCGAATGCTCTAGTAGTGTTAGAAAGATCTCCTGCTTTCATGATGATTTGTGCCAGCAAAAGTCTATGCTTTTCATTTCTTTTATCGAACTCTTTTGTGACTTCTTCGAAATCTTTGATATATTGCATGTGCTTCTCCATGTCTGTCGCCAAAATGATTTTAATAAAGAACTCATAGAAGTGACACTTTTCAGCATATGATTCAATTCCTTCTAAAACATCATGCTCAGGTTCCGCAAGCAATCTTATCGCTGTTGAGCAGTGATGCATTTCCATAACAGGCTTGTCTTCATAGAGGATGCCTAATGGTGTCCTAGCTTTCTTGTGGAATGCGTTATTTAAGCCGTGATGGTCGACATCGTGACAAATTGCAGCCAAAAGCAAAGCAAATATTTCCAAGTCATTCAAGAATTTTCTGAGATGACCTCTGACTATGCAGCTGTAAGCAAACTGCAGAACATCGCAAGCATGAGTCCAGTTGTGATAAGGTGTCTCATTATAACATGATCTGAGCGAACAAATAAATTGCGTTAGTTTCTGGAAAGGAACTTGAAGTTTTCTAATGACACCTTGTGAAACGAATAATTTCAGAATCATAATCATTCTGTCATCTTCATTATATGATAGAATATTGAACAATCTATCGCTATATTCTTCAATGTCTGAGCGTGTTGGCGCAGAAGCTCTAGACATGTATGACGTTCTTTCTTCAGTCGTCACACCTCCACCAGAATTAGAGCTCTTCGCTTCATTTATATTCTTCGTGATGTCAACTGATTGTGCAATAATATATCTTGACTCATAGACGCAGTGTTCGTCTAGTGAGGAGAATGGGTTTTCGCCTGTGAGTATAATAACCAAGTCCTCAGAGATTTTCTCAATTAAAGCGTTTTCAGGATGCTTTCCGAGCGAATCAATCGTTGCGTTGTAGACATCGTGTGCTGTGAGATGCTCTGTGTTGACAACTGATCCATTTGTTGCAACAAATCCAACCAATCCTTGGTTGAGCTGAGCGTTTTTAGATGCAAGGGAATATTCTGGTGCGCAGACTAATGTTAATTGTTCAGAAACATTATCAATGTGATATAAAGCAAAATCGTTCGCGTTGAGCTGCGTTGCGAGCTCATTGACAATCCTGAATGTATAATCTGCTGTTGTTGGAATCATCTTCTGGAATAGAGCATCGTAAATCTGGAATATTCTATTTGTTTTCTCCATGTTCATCAAAATTGCTGTCATGTCACTATAATGGGAAAGGAAAAGCGAGAAATTAGAGACAATTTCAATATCTGCTTCGGAGAATCTGCCCTGTGGGTTCAGTGAGTTCTGGCACATAATAACCCATCTGCAGTCATCGACCTCACTTGAAACGCATGGAAAAGTGATGTTGGAATATGATTTATAATTTGTTTCTTCGTCGAATGATCCGAGCAATGATCTTAACTCGCTTGCTACGCTGTATTCTAATGGTTTTTTTTCTTTGACAGCTTTCTGGACCAAAGGAGGAACATTGACAGTTTGTGCGAATGGATTTGTTGATTTAAGAATTATTTGTTGCCTGATTTTTTCATGATCAACATCCCAAATTGCAACTAAATCGCAATTAATTGCGTGAGAGATTTCTTTCGCGACTGCTTCACACACTTGATATTTCTTCTGCTGAGGATTCTTAATTGATGATATCAATGCTTTCATCGGTTTGTCGAAGTTGCCTGAATTAATCGAAGACTTCGTTGATTCGACTTCTTGTGCTGCCAAAATATTCGTGATATTCACACCGATTTGCACAGCGATCTGCTGCAAGCTGGAAACATCAACACTCGAGAACATGTTTGCGCCTCGTTTTCCATAAGCGCTCAATACAGCAATCGGCTTTTTATCGATGCCAAAAACAGGAACTGCGATGAGACTCTGACCGAGGGCAGGGATATCGAACTCTTTAGAGAAATATTCGCACTTTTCTGGTGATAATCTCGCGAAGTTGACAACTTGTAAGTTCTGTATAACATGCATTGGAACACCTGATGTTGACTTGAAATATTTTCTTGCGAAAAACTGGGAACCGTCCGCAGCTATTTGTGGCTCGAACACATATAACATCTTCTGCTCGCTGTCGTACATGTAGAGCTCGGCTTCATTAGTTTGCACGACGTGTTGGACGACAGATAAAATCGTTGGAAGTAGTTCTTCTAATGTATTTTTGCCGAGAAGCATATTCACTCCGTGCGCGATTTCTTGACGAACCACACGGTCGTCGTTCTTCTCCATGTGCTCAACGTATGATGTGAGGAATGGGGAAATGTTATTCGACAAAATTTGTCCAATTTCGAGATCTTCAGGTGAAAAGAAAGAACCAACTTTTGGTGTGTGAACCAAAAGGACGGAAATGACGAAATTTGATGATGAGTCGAAGATAGGAATAAGCATCGAAGCATTATCTGCAATATTGAAATAATCATCAATTTCAGGATCATATGAATTTGAATCTTTTGTTGATTGCATGACGACAGCTTTTCCAGCTTTGGCGCAGCTGCCAATGATTCCACGGCCAAGAGGAACCTGAAGAGTGAAAGAATCGTTATCAATATATGAAACCATCTGATTTTGCTGTGGCTGCAATGTAAAAAGTCTGCATGATCCGGCATTGAACAGTTTGCAGGCGAAATCTTCGATTGTATGAAGGAATTGTCTGTTATGTATTGATTTTCGGAGTGTTTGTACTAATTCAGTAATTGCCGACGTTCTAAAGATCTGTGCAAATGTCGCACTTGCATATTCTACAGCTAATTTCGAAGGAATTGAATGTAAAATATTTTTCATTCTTTCAGCACCATTATCAGTTGAAGAAACGAGGTATTTCAGTGGAAATGGATTCTGTGCGAGATAGACTGGATACTGATTTTGCTCAATTTTCAATAACTGATCAACGATGAGCCTATCTTGCTGTGCTGGCGTTGGTGTATATGTTGGAAAGTAACCATTGGTGTCTGTTGGTTCTACTGATGATAGTCTTGAGACTAAACTTGAAAGGTCAGAAATTCTTAATTTTTGTACTGAAATCATTTGCATTGAACTGGCGATTCTCTCCTCAAGAATCTGTGTCCTATAGATGAGTTCATCGCGTTCTGCAGTAAGTTTATCGATCATTGCGTTTTGGTGAGTAAAAACGTTTTTGATTGAGCGATTGACTGAGTTTGGATCAATTTGTAGCTGACTGGGCTGTAGCCTTGACAGAGGGAAGTTATTCTCCGCTGTTTTGAGCTTTCCATTCGTCCTCGATGTCGATGAACCTTTGGAAGAATTCAAAACCCCGTAAAATAAATTAAAAAAAACGTTTTGCCAATTTTTATTTAATTTAATGAATAACCAATAATTGCGTCACAAAAACATGATTTTTTTTTATTACAATTGATTATATTTTACATGGCAGATTTCCAAAATTCGTTTAATTCTATTTTTACTATAATATAAAATATTCTTTTTATATACATGTTTTTTCACTAAATAATGTGATTTTGATTTTATTGTTTACATGACAAATGTATAACAAATTTATTCAAATTTTCTTCTGAAAAAAAAAATTTACGAAGCAAAAATTTATTGAAAATTATTTCAATCTAAAACCTAATTTTATTAACTATCATCAGACATAGAATATTAATTTTGGAAAATAATTACTGTATAATTTTCAATCTACATGTCAGGAATTGAGCACTTCTTACACTCTCTGTTTTCTTGTTGATAACAATACTTTACTTATTATAATTTCATTTTCTATTCATTTAAAGTCATTTAATCATGATTCAATTATTGATATTTTTAATTAAATGGTATAGTACAATTTTGACACAATAAATTCATTACTTACCAAAAGTATATGATAATCAATAATTGATGGTCGTATTTATACATATATTTTTTTAGATTAATTTTAAAAATTAAAATATGAGCTTTTTAATATAATGGATGATCTGTATAGAAAACAAAATTTAATATTTCAACTTTACAAATATATATAAAAACATAAACAAAAATAAATAAATCTATAGCGTTAAATATGTATAAATTTCATTGGTACGCCAGAATTTAAGGAGATTAGTGAACATCCTCTGCAAAGCAACTCTCGGCGGGAAAGTATTAACTTCAGCGAGTGATAAAGGATCAGGAATATTAGATAGCATTGTTCCAAACGATATTTGGAAGTTCTTTTCGTTCATTAATGTCTTTGACTTATATACAAGGAATTCCTGAAGCATTCCAATGAAATACATTAATGTATCATGATGTTCTGCGGACAACGAGTTAGCACAAGCTATGCTTACGTGAGATGGAGCATTAGGGATCATTTTTAGGATCATATCAGGCGGAATTACCGATTCTCGCAAATGCGAAAAGAAATAAGTAACCATTGAAGATACAGTGTCAATGCATGTTGAATTTATTTCCCATTCGCCAGCATTGATCTTCTTTGCCATGGCGAGTTGCTCCGTTTTACTTCCAGCTAATCTGAAAATTCCTTGGTGCTGAAAAGCATTCATGTCTCTAAGTCTTATTACTATCTTTTTAAGGATCTGAGGGACATTATCCGGATGCTCAATGCCTCTAAGATGCTCTTTCCACAGAACTTCGGATATCGAAAATCCAAACAAAGCTGTTTGAGATGTGCAAAGACTCATATATTCGATCAATGTGGTCTCATCATCCTGGCGGACAGGAACTCTTGACGAAAATCGCAACAAACAAATCGATGCTAAATCTTTTAATTCCATATCAACACCTTCTGATATTGCAACGAGGAAGCAAAAGCTCCTAATTAGCAATCTGATTGTTTCTGATACCAAAAACTTTGATCCTACGAATAATAGTAAATTCCATGCATTGATTGTATTATTTGTTACTTCTGTTGTATTTAATTCTGTTAGCAATTGCACGCATGCTTCATCAGCAAGATTATCTTCATTTCCATCGATTAATTTTGTGAAATCTAATAAACTTGAATCACTAGCTGAATTTATGTAGTTGTAAATGTATTTAAATAGCGACTGACTGATACTCTTTGATGTTGCTGCACGTGTTTTAAGAATAGGACCACTTAACGATTTTTTGCCCGGCTTTATTACTTTTTCGAAAGGCAATTCTTGCTTAGATAAAGTTCCTGTGTATTGTTTCGAAATATTATTTTGTAGATATTTGATTATAGCTGTTTTGCTCATTAATACGAATAAATCATCTGGAAAATATGGAATATCCATCAAAATTTCCGGTTTTTGTGTCTGTAGAGAAAATATGTCGGGTGAATTATTCTCGAATGCAACGGAAGGAAGTAAATTGGCTGTTTTAATTGTTCTTAATGAACCAAATCTTGAAATTTGATGTTCATTTGTAGATTCAATCTCTGTATTTTGATTATCTAGAGTTGCTGGTGCTGGTGGAAAGCAAAAGAAACCATCAGGTGGATCATAAATAATTGCATCAGCAGGTGGATCCCATGCGACAATCTCGCCATTCTTTCTAACATAGAATGGACGCGGTGTTGCACATGACCACACTTCATACCAAATATTGTTATTTTTCTCACTCATTTATAAAAAAAATTAAACAGGCGAAATAAGGTTATATTTAATGATTTTTTACTTTTTATTATTTTCTATTTTTGTATGTAATTATAATTATAATATCAAAATTCTAGGGTATAACACAGGATGGTATTCTTCCCTTGGTACCTGTCTATGGAATAAATTTGATTTTTATGATATCTAGCAGTTTTATATCATTAATATGCTCAAGAATTAGAAAATCGAGAAATTTTTTTTTTTTTTTTTTTTTTTTTTTTGTATGAACTGTTTTGTGTCCAATTTAATTATAATGCAAAAATCATTACTAAACAATGGACAGTTGTGTACAAGATTATGGCCGAAATTCAATATTTGATATATGACAGCCGTTATACAATAATTCAAAACGATAACTCTGTTAATGATAAATTTTCTAAATCGTTTTATTTTTTTTTTTTTTTTTTTTGTTGTTGTTGTTGAAAGTGTTATTATTGAGATATTATTCCATGTTACATTAATCCATTTGATTAATTTGGATAGATTCATTTTATGTTTCCTTTAATCTCTATGGAAAAATAATTAAAAATAAAGAAAAGAAAAATAAGTTGATTATAAGACGTTCTATTTTCATACCATAGTAATTGAGAGCTCTAATTCATCATTTATTTGTTTTGTTTGCTCACTACCTAAATCTTGTGAAAGAATCCAAACTATGAATAATAATGGCAAAAAGTCACCAAAACTATAAAATATCCTTAAAGCATTCTCTAAATATCGGTTCCGACTTGGATTTTTTTGTACCCAAACTACAAATAACCAGGATGATGTTATGTTATAACATATTTCTTGGATAAAAATGATTAATGGATAGATAAATATTGCAATCACCATTAATTTCCTAAGTTTGGTTGGAAGAAATATTTTGATATTCGAGAATATAAATGTCATTGCTAATGTGATGAAAGAAAAACAAATGAGAACAAGTTCGAAATAATGCAATACATATTCATAAATTGATAATATAGTTGAATATGAGGGGTATTTTTGAATAAAATCAGTATAAACAGTAAAAAATCTAATAACAATTAAAGCATAGAAAAAATATCGAATGCATTCGGCAATAAAATTCATAATTTTTGTTCCAGGAATCTCAAAATGAATTAATACATTAATGATACTTTTGAAGTAGTAAATTTGGGATAAAAAGATAATTTCTTTAGCATAACTGAATAATTTCGTGTACATATTTGTGTCACCAGCATGATATTTTTTAAGAAATATAATATTATAAAATAACGAATTCATATTTGTGAAAGCTAATACAAAACTAAAGAAAATTCCTGGTATAACTATCATTCGATATGTTATTTTTAATCTCCTAATTAATGAAAACCCAACATAATAGAATGGAATCATAAAAATAAAAAAAAGAATCATTGCAAGAATATCAGCTGGCTGCGATAGTGGTTTGGGAACTAAATTTTGTGCACACATATTCAGATATTTTCCAATTTGATTAGACATTTATTTAGAGACTGAAACTAAAATTATGGGTGATACCTTAGCAAAGAAAAAGTGTTATCGTTGTCAAAATTCACTTTTTGACGTCAAAAAATCGTTTTGGATTTTTTTCAATTAAAACTATAAAATGATGTGAAAGATCCACTTATTGTTTTTTTTTATTGAAGTAAAAAAGAGTTTTGTCACTTTTACAAAACGCCGGCCATTTTAACTTGGTAAAATTTTAACAAGCAATGTTTTGGTACTATAATCATTGCAAGTTGTCAGAAAAGTGTCAGAATCGTGACTTTTAACGTGCTTGAGGGGGTTGGTCCATTGCTTCCAAACTTGAAATATAGCATTAATATCATATATAAATCTTATTCCCATATTTTCAACGATTTTTTCGCTGTAACACTTCTAAAAGATTTTGAATAATAATTGTTTTACTATTTCCTCTATTGCTAATGTTTTCATTCTTGAATGCAAAGAATTGAACACAAGTAGCAATAACAGCAACAACGACATTGACTGGGATGACAATTCCAGCAATTGCATATCAATCGAGAATTTGGTTCACAGATGTATTAATAATTATAAAACGCTATGTCATCAATTATGATGATGAAATCAAAATGTACAATTGTTGCACTAGTCATTATCAGTTTAATGAGATATCTAGTTCAGTTGTTTCGATTGATTTGTCATCATTCAATTCATCTTTCGAAAGAATCCATACCATGAAGAATAATGTCAAGAAATCAGCAAAAGAGTAGAATATTCTGAAAGATTGCTTGATGTATAGGTTTCTTCTAGGATTTTTTTGTATCCAAACCTGAAATTGGTGATGAGCAAATGTTTCATAGCACATCTCTCCCAAAAATATTGCCAATGGATAAAGAAACATTGCAACCTTCATTAGCTTTTTCACTTTGGCAGGAAGATAATAATTTATGTGTGAAAATATGAAGGTCATAGCTAAAATTATGTAACAAAAACAAAAGATAACAAGCTCAAAGTAATGAAGAAAATCATGATAGAAATTCTCATAATCATGAAATGATGGTATTTTCTGCTCTATATCAATAAATACAATGATTAATCTGCAAAAAATGCAAAGATATAAAGAATATCTTAAACTTTGGACAATGATATTCAAAATTTTTGTCCCTGGAACGTCAAAGCATATCAAAACATTAAGGATGCTTTTAAAATAATAAATTTGGGATAAAAAGCTAATTTCTTTTGCTGATTGAAACAATTTTGTATAAGTGTTTGTGTTCCCCTTGTGATATTCTATATCAAAAATAATATAATAAAACAACGAATTCATGCTAACAAAGCCTAACGAAATGCCAAAGAAAATTCCTGGTATACGATCCATTCTAAGTCTTAATTTCATTCTTCTTAATAATGAAAATACAAAATAATAAAAGCAAGTAATAAATATAAAATAAGCTATTAATGTATAAATATCAGCAGGCTGGCTCAATGGCTCTAGAACTAAATTCTGTGCAGATAGTTTCAGATATGTCCCAATTTGTTTAGACATTTAACTTGATAAATATTTTTATAGCGGATTCGTAAAATGTCACATGACGGCAAATGTCATTTGTCAATAAAAAATATAATTATAAATTAATCAACAAATATACATTTAAAATTGCATATAATATTACTGTGTTAAATTTTTTGATAAAAAAACAATTCACATAAACTACAGTAATAATGCAAAATAAATTGTGATATCATTATCATTTTGCGAAAAATTGAGATATTATATATTAAATTTATATTTAAATTTGATTTTGAATTAAAAATTTTTATTATGCCTATGATTTTATTTTAATTCGATTATATAACAATTAACATATTGAACATATCAGTCTAATTTTGAATTTTAAATTTTTTTTTGTATTATTGTCACTTTTCTAAAAAATTTAAAAATGTATCAAGCATTGATGCAAGGAAAAAATGATGTATATGACCAAATTTTTCCCAGACCGAGAAGTTTTAAAGATAAAATTTGGGCTTATATTTTCATTTTTAATTCATTAGCTTGCTTATCTATAATTTTATATTATTATATGCAAATGAGAGAACCAATTCATTTTAATATTGATCAATATATCGACTTATTCTTTGAAATTGATGCATTTAAAGGATTAGGAATAGCTTTGCTTGTATTTTTTGTTCATCTAGTATATTTTTATATATTCCCGACATTTCACGTCAATTTTGGATATATGATGGCCATATATATAGCTACTAGTGCATTATGCAGAATGTTTATTCACAAAAATTTTCGAAAATTATATCTAGTGATAATTATATATTCAGCTGTAGTTTTCCTTTTTTGGAAACTGCGCCCATCACAAAAGATTATTGCGAAATTAATAAGGCCATGTGCGAAACTAATATTGAAAAATTTTCTAATTTACATAATTATGTTTATCTTTACAATAATGATGGTTTATTTCTTCATACTTCATGGCTACGTTTATATAAATGACATTACTTTGTACATGTACACGTTTGCTTCCTTAATTTGGATGATCTTGACATTCCACAACCTAATTAGTATGATTATGTATGGAATAGTATGTACATGGTATTTTTTGAATAACGAGAACGAAAAACCAAAATTCAGCGTAGTATGGTTTTTCTTCAGACATGCTTTCACTACATCATTTGGAACAGCCGCAAGCCCAGTTGCCATATTTAAGAAGTGGACATTCTGGGGAGGAGAGTTTGACTACGTTGCGTGTATATTATATAATCTATCATATAATGAAGCGAACAGAAAAATGAAGCAAACAAAAATGTTGCCTCGAAATGTTTGGAGAATAGTTTTTAATATATCTTTCTTTTACAATGCAACACTACTGATATTCTTCACTAATTATTTAAGTCAGCAGTTAATAACAGAAGAAGCCACATTCGTTGGGGATTTTTTTTGTCTCTCTGAAAATTTGGTATTGATGATTTTGTTTAATAATGCAATACAAGCGATGAAATTCTGCATTAAAACTGCTCCAGATAGAGTTTCTCTAATTCATCCTGATATTGAAAGTATTATTGACCCAGAGAATGCTAATGTTGCAATAGTCCTTCGGCCTGGAAATGATTGGCAAAATTGATATTTTTTTTTTAATATTATGTTATATTATTATAGATTATAATATTATTATAGATTATAAAGATATTGTTTGTTTAATCAAAAATGCATAACGATGTAAATATACAAGTGATTATCGAGATATTATTGTAGAATAGAAGATTTGGATGCGAATGAATGCCATACTGACGAAATCAATTTAATTTCTAAAAATTGTTTTGCAAAGAATGTGAAATTATGTCTCAGAGTATTATATATGTGAAAATAACACATGTACACTATGCTTGTGGTCCAGATAGAATTCTATAGCACTTATAATGGGAATTTTGCGGGGAAATACATGAAATTGTCAAACTCCTCCTCACAGTTCCTGGCATAGATGTCAATGCAAAAAATGATGACAATTGGACAGCATTACTTTGGGCTTCATTTAAATGTCATCAATAAGTTGTCAAATTTCTTCACACAATGCCTAGAATAGATGTCAACACAAAAGGCAATCAAAATTGGACGGCTTTGATTTGGGCCACAGCAAATTGTCATCATGAGGTTGCCAAACAACTTCTCACGATTCCTGAAATAGATGTCACCGCAAGAGATAAAAACAATAGTACAGCTTTGTTTTGGACTTCAAAAGAAGGTTATTATGAGATCGAAAATGTTGAAAGCTCATGATTCAATTAATTTATTTGGTATTAAAAAACATTGGATTGTTTTCTTACAAGTTGTTCGATTTTAAAAAGCATGACTAAATCATGAAGAAGAACATCATTGTTTTACGATAGCATGAGGCAAAATAAAAAGATGCTTGAGGTCATCTATATATAATAGAATATGGCATTAATGTTTCAAAAATTCTCTTTATAAACGAATATTATCTTATTCTGCATGCACATATAATATTCAACAGAAACAAACTATATGATAATAAAGTAATATATGCATTTTTTTTTCTTCGTAACAAAGTAATACACGCTAACAATCTCATGAGAATAGATATCAAAATCAAATTTGTAAGTATAAAATAATAGATATATGCCAAACATCTCAAAGTGAACCAATTTTTAGGTAATAAAATATATTTTCATATTTTTTGTTTCAAATATGCAGAAAATTCATTAGAATTTTGAGCTCCTCCATGTAATACATAATTTATCCATTTGATTTTTGTTGATTTTGAAAATAATTATTATTGAATTTTCCAAATAATGAGATAACACTTGTTAATGATAAATAATGATCGAATTTGATAGAAAGATACAAAAATATTTATATAATAAACATGTATGTCAATAATAAAAAACAAATATAAATTTAAACAGTTTGAACGCTTTTTCCATCATTGTCTCTAAGTGGTGTATTTTCGTCATCTTCAAGAGCACCGATGTCATTCTCCTCAGGCGTCTCCAATGGTGATTTATATTTTTCTGTTTGAATTTCCGCTCTTTTGTTCTTTGCCTTGGATTTACTTTTTCCATATGAGTTGAGACTTATTCCTACTAATATAGAAACTATAGACATGAAGTGATAACCAGTGAATTTCTTGTCTGCAAATAAAAGAAATGATAAACAAACTGTAAAAGCCTTTCTCAATGATGTAACCATGACAGATACGACAGATCCGAATGTCTTAATAAGTAAATATACGAATTGGATGCCAACAGCGCCTAGATATGAAAATATAATAATTTGAACGACGAGACCTGGCTGTTCTTTGCATTGTTTGATGCCTTTCGTAAATTGTCCAGTTGGTAAAGATAAAGCACCAATGAAAAATGATCCAATCAAGTAAATAATGGCAATAACTTCTGATTGAGGCGCCTGATAGTTTGAGAAAGCTCTTTCTTCAAGATTTGAAGCAAATGCATCGCAAAAAAGAGAGGCAATGACAGCAATAAGGCCAGCAGTATCGAATTTATTATGAACTTTTTTATCACTCATTGAAATTCCTATCAATCCTGCTACAATGAGAAAGACTGAGAAAATCTCAAGGCAGCTGTACTTCTTTTTGAGAAAGAAAAAGCTTCCAAGCATAACTGGAATTAATTTTGAGGATCTAAAGAGAACTTGTGTAGGATAACTGATCCTCTCCAATGAGTAGTTCGATAATGCCATAGATCCTACTAAAGCAAAAGCTGTAACAAAGTAAAACCAAAATGGCGCGTGTAATTTTGTTTTTCCTGTGATTAATTGGATGAATGTTTTGGCTGATAACGACGAATAGCAGAGAAATTGAACGAAAGTAAGAAATAATGACTCGCGACATTTGTATTTTCCAAAAATTTGTTCGTGTGCAGTGCCTTGGAGTAAAAAGAATGCGAAAACGCCAGCAACTCCTATCATTAATATCGTCCACTTAGGCAGAGATGAAAGATCAAAACCAAATAAAGATGCTTCTGTTTCCATAAAAAAAATTAAAAATTAAAATTCGATTTTTTTGTTTCATAATACTAGATAACTATAAAAAACAATATAATATTAAAAAAATAATAAAAAACTTCAATGATATAATTTTAATTTAATTTTAGTTATTATGTCTAATATAAGAACTGGGACTTGTTTCCAATTATGCATCTCCTATAGTTGTTTACATGTAGTAGATCCTTATGATCTAAAGCACAACTGAGAAAAACTTTGTCCGTATAATATTTGTTCGAATAATTAAGGTTAAAGGTTTCGAAAACAGCAAACATAAATTCATGTAAAAACATGCATAAAAATCTTAGTCTTTGTTATTGTTTTACATGCTAGGTTGGTTCTAATCACCTACCCTAATAAACCCGAGCATTAACTTGGTGAATTATTGACATATGTCAGATTTTGAATGCGGTTAGTCTTAAATTTGACATTTGACGTTTGTAAAGTGTCAGCACCTTTATTAAAAATGGTATTGATAAGCAAATAAGAAAATCAATGTTTACTTATTTTTCCAAAATTGAGACAGAAAACAGAAAATTTAATTACTTTAAGGTTCTACCACGAGCGAATGCGAGCGAGTCTCAATTTCATACTCGGCTTATTCCTCGACTCAATTTAGTCTATCGTTTACATCTATATATGTCCATAATGAATATCACAGTAAAAATGACGTATGATTACGAAATATTTCAAAGTCATTGAAAAATCGCAGATATTGTTAAATAAATAATAAAATCAGTATTTACATATTATATCCATAATAAATATCACAGAAAAAATGAATCGAAGGATATCGTTCACATAAGAATCCCACTTTTTGCCAAAAGTGACCTTCACTTTTTCCGGCAGGTCATGTAAACTTTACATAATAAAAAAATAATTTCTATTTTCCATGAAAATAATAAATTTAATAAAATTTAAAAATTTGGCAAAGAAAAATTTTTAAACTTTTGTCAGTTTTTAAAAATTTTTATCATTTTTTTAGCGAACAGATAATGGTGCGTAATGCTCCCAAACTAATTGATTACAAATCACCACGCAAAGGCTCGATGATTGTCGTGGTGGGTAAAAGAGGTGCTATTGATGCTGAGTATCCATATAAAACTGATGCTGAGAGAAACAAAATAATCTCGACATTAAAGGGATTACCGCCTAAAAATATTCCTCAAATAGACTTAAAACCAACTATTGTTCCTGATAATCCTGGCCCCTGTGCAATCATAGAGATGAACTACAATTCCATTATGCCAAATATTTTTCCACTTGATTCCATCTTTGCTGAGGCTGCTTATGCAACTCAGTTTGACCTGTTAATTGATCCAAATTACGATGTCTTCAATACCTTTGATCTTTAAGGTCCAGCGTGTATGTTTTAGTTTAATTGAGAAACGATGAAGTGAAAGTCGTGTCTCAATCGGAACTAACAGCAGCATATGGCCCTTCTTTTTAAAAATACTCTATCGGGTGTCTTTAAAATTACTCTATTTTTAATATATAAGAGATTTGCTTCTTTTTTGCTTAAAATTTTAGATATAAACAAATATATAATGATAATTCATCAAAATTGATAAAAATAATAAAAATTTTGGATATTAAACATAAATTTAAACAAATAAGTATAACAAGTATAAGGAATAAATTGTAAGGAAAGTATATTCATGCTGGAAAGATGGGAAAACAAGATTATTGAAAATTATCTTGAAATCAAAGCCTATTTTTGTTCATTTTGCTCATCTGGTTTTATTGTTTCTTTTGATGCGAATTTTAAGAGTTTTTCTCTTGAATCAGTTGGAGTTGGATGAACTCGAGGTTCTGGAGCCTCTTTTGCTGGTTCTTTGTTATTTTCATCTTGTGGAATATCATCTTCTACTGATATTTCAGTTTCTTGTTTAGGAATTTCTTCAACTTCTGGTTTTTGTTCTGCATTCTGGCCATTTTGTGTATTATCATTTGTCTTCTCTTCAGTTGAATTATTTTCCGTAGTTTGTTCTATATTTTGAGTTTGACTATTATTTTGATTTTCAATATCAGGCTTATTTTCAGTAGTTTGCTGATTTTCTTCGTTAGAAGTTGTAGTAGTATTATTATTAGCTTCATTTTGTTGTGGTTGACTAATAATATTTTGTTGATTGTTATTATCAACATTATTTTCTTCTGAATGGATTGAAAACACCTGCGTATTGCCATTATCGAGTTCAACGAGATCTTTGAGATCAGGAAGTGGCTGTGATTCTTGTGAAACAGTTTCTTCTGTTTCCGTTTCTTTCTTTTCTTCTTTTTCGTCATCTTTATCTTCATCGACGAAGTTTTCATTCATTTCTTCGTTGTTGTCGCCTTCTACCTTCTTGTTTTCTTCACCCTTCTTCGTTCTCTTCATCAAAACTGTAGTGTTCAGTATCTTAGTTGTTGTCAGCTGTCCACGCAAGAACTCAATCGCTTGGATATATGTGAACAAAATATTATGTGGATCATTTTCAAGATCGTAAACATTCATAGCTAAAACACATAACGTGTTATATACTAAATTGATCAGATTGCTTGGTGAGTCATCGACAATAACCAAACCAAGAGTGTGAGGATCAGTCAAATCATGGACAAAAGAAATTTTCGTGTGAACAGGTAAACCAGAAAGATTCATTCTGTTGTATAACTCATTGAAAGGCATAACCTTTGGAACTTTGAGATTTTCTTGTAAATAAATAAACTTTGGAACTTTGGTGTCCGAATAAATGAATTTTTCATCATCGAAGGCTGTTTTAGATTGATATTCAGCGAGCCATTGAGATAATAATTCATTCTCAGAGCATATGTTAATTGAGTCTGCGAACAAACTCATCTTGAAGCGGTTCTCTTTATCTTCTGTTTGATGTGTTGAATATGTGAAGTTAACTGTTGAATAACCAATAATTTCTTTTTGCGCGAGTTCTGATGCTACACTTTTTACGGCTGCTTTTAATTCTTTTTGTGGCTCCATGAACGCTGGATATATTTTCGCGAACTCCTCGAAGGCAGATATATACAGTCTTTCCCATGATGCTGTGCAAACTGGCTTCTGTCCTGCTGGAGGAACAAAAATTGTCAATGATGGGTTGCTTCTTATCATTGTGGGCGCTTCTTCGATAACAGCGCCTTTCTCCCAGACTTCAGACAAGAACTGTTTTGACTCCCATGGAGGAATGGTGTTCGTTATATTTGGCAAATCATTCAAAATGTTCTGCGCGATTAATTCTTTGAAATGTGGATCCTTCAAATCATCATCACTTAACATTGCTTTGTGATCTCTCATTTTCTCTAATAAAGCCATCTCTTCTGTAGCAATCCACGCGAAGTCTCCTGTGTTCATTCTCAGCATCCACATCATGGCTTCGAGATTGTCAATGCTAAGCTGTGCCAATGTTTGACACAATGTAAACCTGTCAAATATTACATCTGTCGCTTTGAAAAGATTCAATTTTGCGTTTTCGAATAGCCTTCTTATTGCTTCTCTTGAAGACAAAAGAGATACCTTAATAGGAGCAGGCGCCATAACATGTGCGCTGAGTTTAACTGAGACTTCAACTAATGAATGGCTTGGCGCTTTCGGTCTGATGATTATAGGTAATGTTCCGGCGATGTTTTTAATCTTTGTCAAAGTCCTCGAATCACTTGCAATAACATCTTCTATTGGCAGTGTTTTAGGAAGACGCTGCTGTGCTGTGAAAAAGTGGACTTTCTGGTCTCCAGACATTTTCTTGAATTCTTCCACTGTTGCTGTAGGCAATTGTTTCCTTGTGAAAATTATCAAAATTACCCCGCGATTTCTCAACTCAATCAATCTGCCGAATTCTACTGAGCTGTGGCCGTCTACGAGATGTACACTGACGTGTGGCATGTCAGGGTCATAGATACTTGAGTCCTGATGTATTGCAGCGTACTTATTGATTCTTCTGTCGACTTCGATTTTGAGATTCTTCTTAAGTTGATGATATTGGAGCATATTTCTGTACCAGCGCTGAATGATTCTCACAGCTGCACTTGTTCGTCTGATCATTCTGACTTCACGACGTGCGTAGAAGCCGCGCCAAACAGATTGAATAACAGTTGCTGCTTTATTCTCAGCATTAGGACCGACGAAGCCAACACCGATCTTTGTGCACTTTCTGCGCTTCTTTTCTGGCGGAATGTCGATGAAACAGAGCATTAATCTATCTTCCGAAATTTCATCGGGATCATATTGTAATAAGTCTAAAACTGCATTTCCATCAACTTGCACTTTTGAAAAACCGTATGTATTGCATGAATGCTTCAATAATTGGAAAATTACTTCGATTTGTTCCCAAACATTTGTATTCTCGCGCCTGAAGTCTCTGTAATCTTGTGTATATGTAAGTGGATCTCCATTGATAAACTGCAAACGTAAATGTATGCGTGAAGATTGCATTTTTGATGATTTTGGCATTGGTGTTGGTGCTTCAATAACACTTCTATCGGAATGTGGTGTTGTTGGAGCCTCTGATTCAGTATCAAGTACATATAAGTCTGGATTTTGAACGCGTGGAATAGATTTTGTAAAATCGTAAACAAAAGGAGAAACAGTGATTAATCCATCAAGTTGTTGCTTTACTGTTGACTCACTAATCAATCCTGACTCATTTAATTGATTTAATCCGTATTTTTTGAAAAGTTTTGGATCAATTTCAGGCAAAGGAGCTCCAGGATCATGAAAATCACGCCTAGGAAGCGAAATCCTTTGATTATCTGGTATGTGTCGCATTCTTACTGGCGTAACAGAGGTACATAATCTTTGTTCTCGTCTATCTATTGGACCAATTGGCTGTAATGCGAGTGAATCGAGTGTCTTGTCGAGAGATGGTGGCTTTACTGGTTCCAAAGGAGGAAGAGGCTTGTTTAAAGTTGATTTTACTCTGCGTCTTTCGATGACTGCATCTTTTACAGCGTTTACTGGTAGTGCTCTTGATTGTGACAGTCTTGCACGAACTATTGCTTGTGTTTTCAGACAAAGGTCTCGATCAGCTTTTGCGATTAATTCTTGCATTTCTTTATTGATTTGATCTTTTCCATTAGGAATGTCTTTATATTTCTCTTTGAGGGATGCCATGTCATCCTGTAACTGTGACAAGATGGAAGCTACATCTCTTTGATGTACAGCTTCAGCATCCATGGATTTTAACGTGAAAATTTTTGTCATTTGACACATTACTTCTATACATTTTGACATTGTAAATTATTCAAATGATGGCAAAAATGATTTGTAAAATATTGAAATTTTCAAAATCTGTCTTTGTAAAATGTAAACAAAATTTTATTTCTAATTAAAAATCATAAATTTAGATTTATTCTCGATAGAAGTATTTATTTTATATTTTATGTTTTGGATATTTTGACATTGTAAATTATTTAAATTGACATTTTGACGTGTAAACTGATTTTTATATAACAAAAAACAAAGCTTATAATGTATTAAAATGATCGAGTTTTTCAACAAATTTGTGATTTTTGCCTGAAAACAAATCATTGCTGCTTGAATATAATCAATAAATAAATTATTGATTTTATCAACAATATTAATAACCTAAATTATGTATATCTTCCATATAAATCAAATTGCATGATATAAATGGTTGTATATTGAAAGAGAACAAAATTAAGTTCGCGGAATCTGTGAATATCTGTGTGGTGAGTTCAATGGATTCATTTTTACCATTATTTGCGATAATTGTGGTTGCCCATTGTATAACATTTGACTCTGCTGCAAAAGCATTGGATTTGGCATCATATTCTGTGGTTGCATCATTTGTTGTCCAGGTATTAATCCCTGTTGGTACATCATTGGATTCATCATTGTTGGGCCATTCAAAACTTTAAGAATTAAGTGTATTTGACACGGTGTGTTATGTATTGGATAAAAAGGTAACATATCGAACCATTTGTCGACAATATCTGTATTTGTGATATCTGAAATGTGAATTTCCAATTTTGCTAATTCCAGATCTTGACCAAAAACATCTCTGTTGAAAATAGTTATTAGTATGACATCTGTAGCAATATTTACTAATGGAAACGTGCACTCTTGGTTCCATTCTGGATTTGTTTCATTATCAATAACATTTGTTCTAACAAAAATCGGAGAACTTGATAACCTAATCATTGCATATGGATCCACTATTTCATCAGCACTTGGAATCGGAATTCCTTTTGCCTCGATACATTGGATCCAAACACTCATAATTTTAATGTCAATTTTTTAATACATTAGAAATCAGCTTTCATTGTTTAATGTAATATTCACTTCATAAGAGTCAAAACTCAATTTTTGAAATTTCGAAAATATTGTTAGTAAAATTAGAAATAAATTGAATAATCACCATATGTATGAAAAATACTCTTTATTGCATTAATCGTTTTTGCAAAATAGCCGTTTTTAAAATTGCAAAAAGATATTTTAGATAAATTTACTTAGAAATAAAATTTAATTTATTAATATGTTTTTTTAGAAAATCTTTGTTTCCTAAATTCAAGGATGCAATCTATTTAGCTTGTAGACAAGCAGTTGATTGCAATACAAGAATTTGAGCATTTTTGATCAAATTCTTTTGCATTTTTTTTCGATAATGGCTGCTATTGAATTATGCACAATGCTTATATGTCTGTAGTTAAAGAAATACTAGTTAATGAGAGCCAGTTTTTAAGATTTTTATTTTGATTTTTTATCATATTACAATACCTGAGATCGAAATCATTATATTCTGATAATGGAGTTGTTTCTATGAACAACCACCAAATGACTTGTTATCAGTTTTCGACTCATTCATGAAAAAGCTCAAATTCAATAAAATCGATTTTCGTTATGATATTCTGCATTTTTAGAATGTTTATGACACATATGCAACAAATTTTATAATTTTTAATTGTCAATTTTCTTTTTTTTTTGTTGCAAAAACAGCTGATTTCTTCGCTATTTTTGCATGAAAGATTTGTTTCATTATTGCTGCTCTGCTGTTTCGTATCATGCTATTGGGGATATTCGTAAAGAACTAAATTCGTAATAAATCTATCGTACAAACAACATATTTCTACTCTATTTTACTCCTATATTGGAAACAAGTGGGATTTCATCGTAAAATTTCTTCTGTTGCTTGTTATCATTCTTAATGTAATACATGAAAACTCCTAAACAACTGACAAGGAAGGCTATCAAACCAAACATAACGAGTTCTGTAATTATCGAAGAAATTCCAACAA
This sequence comes from Trichomonas gallinae, assembly GCA_008369845.1. Lineage (NCBI taxonomy): Eukaryota > Parabasalia > Trichomonadida > Trichomonadidae > Trichomonas > Trichomonas gallinae. The sequence goes on from MRSU01011020.1 coordinate 30,710, forward strand.
TTGTCGTATCTCCGAATTGATCCTTTTCGAAACCAATGGCAACTTGTTGCCCAAAGTATCCATATGTACCATCACAAACCACATGCTGATATTCATAATAAATTGCTTTTGATATCTGATTTCCTATCTTACAAAACACGTTTTTAGGCTGAAAAGCAGCTATTACACCTGTATATTCTACATCAACGTGTTTAGTTTTGCCATCATATTTAATCAATTTAGCGTTATATGCATGCGGCCTTGGAATTCTACAAATATTCTTTCCATCTCCTTCATAACCAGGTGGACATTCGCATATATCAGGCCAAGAACAATTTGCCAGTTTATGACATTTAGTTTTGCATTGATCAATTTTTTGATTCGTATTATTATAAAATTTGGATATATTCCGTTGCTCTGCTATATTTGGAGTAGATTTGACCGCTATATTTGGTTGGTTTATATCTTTAACTCCAAGCATTGCAATAAAAATCATGATTTTTAATGAATTAATTTAATTTTTTATTTGAAAATGATGATGTTTATTATAGATTTTGCACTAATATTTCGTAATGTCAGATATAAATCCTTGAAATTCCGAACTTTTTGATAGAATTTCTGTTTGATTCCGATTCTTCGTTTGATAGGTGCATTTTGATGAGCTTCATCGTGTCATCATTATTGATTTTAATCCTGCATTTAGAAGAAATTATTGAATTCAAACCAGGAACACAGTATTTGGCAATCATGATTCTATAGTTTTCGTTAAGTATCTTTTGCAGGACTTGTTCCACTATTTGTTCGTGAATTTCGAAGATTTCGGAATTAATCGCAATGAAATTCATTGATCCGGATTTGAGAATCATTGGGATGTTTCTTTCATCATTCGAAATTAAATTGATCAATTCTAAAACGTTTTCATATTCAATCTGGAATTGATCACATAATTCGATAGCGCGAAGGACAATCATGTAATTTGTCTCTTCGAATATGTCGGTTGCTTTCTTAAGGAGCTTTTCATCACGGACAATATTCAAGATTATATTGGTTGATGCAGAAAAAGATTCTCTTGTTTCGATATGATCAAACGCTGTGATAAATAGTTTCAACATGTCGTCATTACAGAATATAGACTCTAGGTTGAATTTCTTTTCGAATAATCTCGATAATAAAAGAATAATTTTCTCATCTTTCTTTTTTCTCGAGTTTGAGATCTTCTTAATGATGGACTTTGATATTGAACGCAACGTAATAAGTTCATCAGTTAGTTTGATATTCAGTTTGAACTCTTCTTCCTCATTAGATGAATTTTCTGTATTTTGAGCGACGTTGACAACATATATGATATCATTCATAGTGGATATGAGCATTGAACACATATTTGAAATATCACTCGTCAAAAGAATGGCTATTTCATCCATTTCTGTGCTTTGATTTTGTAATTTTGAGTATTTCGCAGTTTCTTCTTGTAGTTTTTGAACAAGCATATTTCTTTGCTCATATAATTCAATCTGTTTGTTAGAAAATAACAAGAACTGCACGAGAAATGTCTTCAATCATTAAAATTTAATTAAACTTGATGCGATGTCACTTTTGTCTTTGAAGTTTATATTATTTATATCAACATAAAATTTTAATAATAAATGTGTAGCACCGCTGGTCTAATGGTAGAATTTCACCTTGCCAAGGTGGGGGTCCGGGTTCGATTCCCGGGCGGTGCA
>MRSU01011025.1:0-22298 GCA_008369845.1 Trichomonas gallinae
TATAATGTCATTGTTTACATTCAAATATTATTTTTCGAACGAAAAAAATCGAAAAATAATATTTGAATGAAAAACAATTTGATTATAGTTTTTTTTTTTCTCATGTAAATATATTTATTTGTCAAGTGATTTTGAAATTTTATTATTTTTGTCGTGTAAAAATTAATAATATATCAAATGATTTTAATTTTTGATTTTTTTGTCGTGTAATATTATTTATTTGTCAGCTGATTCTGAAATTATGGGTTTTTTGTTATGTAAATTTGATAATTTGTCAAAATTTTTTTTTAACAATGATCGATGAATATAAAGAGACTGAACAACAGAAAATCAAGGAACTTCCAAACATTGGATGGGGTCTAGAACATATAGATAACCTCGAAATAACTATTCTCATTCATCGAATTATTGATGCAGAAAACTCTCATGACGAATTGATGCAATCTCTATTGGATCTCAAGAACTACCACTTCACCAAAACATCTCAAGAGATATACGCCATTGAATCGTTGAAAATACTTAATTTTTTAATTCATTTGATTACTACAAAGAATGACGACACACAACAAGCTGCATTCGATACAATAATACAAATATCCGGACAATCCGAGGATTTAACATTACTTCTATTTGAAGAAGGAATTTGTCCGATTTGTAGAAACTTCCTCGAACAAGATGAACATACTTACGATGTCATAGCCTTAATGAATAATATATCCAGTTTTGGAGGCGTTTTCACGCGAAGAGTTATTCAAATTGTTCCCTATCAGATCATATACAAGCTAATCAATATGAAGCAGAATCTTAGACTGCTTTCAAACTACATATTGAACACAATAAAGGAAATCCCGCCGAACTCAAACATGTTGAAGTTTGGATTTAATTGTTTGGAAGAGATAATGAAGCATAGAGATATCGAATCCTCAATAGTTATAATTAGTCAGTTCAGAATGCAGTGTGTGAGACCTGAATTCACTGCTTTCACTACATTTTTAACTCATTTTTTGGAAGAGCAACTTCTAAACACTATTGACTCAACAAAAGTTCTTGAACAAGTATTATGGTACATTGGAACATTAGTCAAGTATAATAAAATAACTACTATCTCTCAGCAAGTATTCGCAAAAATATTCAATTATCACAAATCAGCCAACAAAAGCATTAAGCAAATGTCCCTATGGTGCATTAACGAAATTATACTCAGGAATCTTGTTACTATCGATACGAAATTCCTTTCCAATTTCATTAACAACAGCGCAGACATGATTGCGCAATCTCCATACGAAATGAAGAAAGAATATGCGATAATGTTATTAGTTTCATTGCTTAACATTAAAACTGCAGAGCATTTCGCAGAAATACTCTCATTAATCGATTTCATTGCGATTATCAGATGCTTCACAACAATTGATGATTACACTGTTCAAATTACAACCATTAAACTTTTGCTTCGTTTCATCCAAATCCTGAAAACGAGAAACCCACCGGAAGACATAAGCAAAGCAATCCCTGAAGATATTGTTGAATATATTGACGAGATTGGAGATACTGAATCAGCAGAATTAATGATGCTCTGTGATGATTGCATGGATCAGCTCAAAAGGTATGCTGCATAATAATATACTGAACCATATATGTGTTATTTGTTCACTAAATTAAAATTTCACCCATTTTTCTAATTATTATTTTTATAACATAATTGTATTTGTTCACATTACAAATCCGCAACTATCTCACCTTTAAAATATTTGTAATGCCTTTATTTTCTATATAGATGCTGTTTATATTTTGGAACGAAAACAAATATTTATATTATCGAAAATTTATCCGACAGTTTTGTCATAATCCTAATATAGACATTATTTTATTAATTTATTTTTTGATGATAAATGGAATCTCCCCTAAAATTGATAAATTCCAATAAATTTTCTAATTCATTTACTTTTAAAATTGTCCATACACAAAAACAGATACCTGTTTTTCTGATGAATATAAGAATATGAAGCCTTATAGATTATATTTTATAGGGATTTTTTTTATTTTAATCAAAGATTATGAAAAATTCGTTAATTTTTAGAGTATCAAATCTAGTTATACCAAATGTTTGCATTCAAGACAATCAAAACCTGTCTAATGATAAAAACTATACTGAAGATATTAAATTTCAAGTGCGAAAAGTTAAAAAAACTATCAGCTCAACAAAACAACAATGGATATTTTATAAATTAAACAGTACAAACATGAGTAAAGGTGATTCCAGGTAAATACCCGCGAGAAATAATGTTAAAACAACCCGGAGGTTCGATAGTTACTTTAACGGTTTGCGTTGGTTGCGGTTTGGCCACCGGAACCTGCTCCATTGCAGGTGCAGGAGCTGGTGGAGCAGTATATTGAACAGGCTGCTGCGGTTTCTGTTGTACTGGTGGCTGAGGAAGAACTGTGGGCGTTGGTGGTGTCTGCTTTTGTTGAAACTGCGGCTGTGGTGGTCTAGGTGGAGCTTGAATTGTTGGTGGTGCGATAATTGTTGGCTGGACAGGCTGAACTGGCTCAGATTTCTTCTTTGGTTGGTTTTGGAAAACCGCTGGTTGCTGTGGAGGATACCTCACTGGTGCCGGTTGAGGAGATTGATTAGGAATTTTCATCTGTTGCATGTAAGGATTCTCTTGGACGTAAGGCATTTGATTAGAACCTTGCGGTGGTGGTGGATACTGCATTACTTGATACGGAGGAATGTTTTGCGGCATGGGTATGAAAGTTTGTGTACCATAATGGTAGTACGGAGGCTGCTGCTGATACATGTTTGGTGGATACATTCGCGATTGCTGCATGGCGGGATGCTGCATCTGCGGGGCTTGCCCTCGTGGGTAGTTATAACTCATTAAATAAATTTGTAAAGATGTATGGCTTCAAAAAAATTGTTTCTGTTCTCAAAAATACAATTACTTCTCAATTATTAAATGATCATTCAATTATTGAAAGGAGAATCAATTTTTGAGAATATTAAAACTGAAATTCAAAGGAATTCAGAACTTCTTTCAAAATTAATATCCGTTTTTACATCTTGTGTATTGTATCCCATTTGTCAATGATTGTAGTGGATTTGACCGAATGATATCATACCTCGCAGTATATTATGACCCGTATTAAGATATATTCGTGTGAACCTATCTGTTATAATTTTGAGAGAATTGAATGGTTGAATAAACTATCGAAAAATCTGTGACACAATTGAAAAATTTGTGCAGCGGGATAAAATTTCATACATTTATTTATTGCTTTTGTATATATTTTACATTTTGTAATAACAAAGACCTATATTATATCACGATTATAATTCTTTCGAGAACGTTCACGAAGATTTTTTCACAGAGAGAATTGATCGAATCAAAATGGTTATGTTGGTTGACGTTGAAATCATATTTGATTACTAACTCTGAACGCATGATCGTTATGTTTGACCATTAATTGATAACTGATTATCAGTAATGGAGACTAGCATTGGCAGAAGCATCATGTACGACTAACCATCGTTGCAACAGCACACACTACATGATGGTTTATAGAACTAACTCTAAAAATAACAATTTTTCAAACAAAATCAATTTTATATCTCAGCTTTACTCGAGCTAAACTACTTAAAAGAGGCCGAAAATATATTCAGATCTTTGTAAATTCTCGATGGAAGCTGCTTGTTTTAGGATTCGCTAAGAAGTTAAAAAAGATGATGGATATAATTTCAAGAATTGATTGGCAAGAGAGTGATTTTTCGGTTAAAATAGACAGCATTTGCAATAAGTAGTCTATTGGTAGTTTTTATTCAACAAAATGACACAGTAGTGTTAAAATCATCGAATTTTTATTGTTTCGGAATTATCACAAGTAGAGAATGACAATTAAATTGTTTGATTACGAAATTGATGACGGAATAAAATGAAATTTTGTGAAATTTCTGACCAAAACGGTTATCTGGCCAAAAATTCTCTTAATTCTTTCGCACTTTTCAATTATTTTTATCGTTTTTACTTTTTGCAAAATATTTTTATTTTAGACCATTGATTAAACATTTGCCGAATTGCTATTCAATGGCTTTGGACATAACCATCATAGGTTTTAACTAATAATTCGCCAATTACTTTGAGTTTATTTTTCCAATATTCCTCCCGGCGTGTTAATATCAAATTATATCCAGCCAATTTGATTACCACATAGCATATATTCTAAAAACAAGCAGACGGGCCCAATTAACCAAATGTGCAAAAATTGCCCATACTTTCGTTGTATACTGTTACATATATTATAGTATACACATAAAATTGCATTTGCTGATATTCGCACAAATATCTGACTATACTTTGTTTTTGCAAATTGTCATTTTAGCAGAGTTCAACTCTTAACCATTCGAACAAATAATAATTTCCAAAAATCTGTAAAATTCTCTAATAATTATGGCATAAATTTCTTCATAACAAAAAATCTTGAATAAATCTAACTAGAAAAGTACTATTAACATAACCAATTAAGCAAACACTTCCATATGCAAATATTGATTATATTAAATCACCTATAACTCGATTTAATCATCCAGATAAATATTGAATTTCGATATTTCCTTAATTTTAAAGTTTCACATTTGATTATATCACTAGATGTACTTGCTAAGCTCTCATTTTGTTAGAATTAAATATCATCTGCACTTGATTAATATTATTCATAAAATAATTCTTTATATATATGACTCATTTCTGGTCATAAAATTATTATACATCAGCTATATTGTTAGTTATCTGATAAAAAAAAGCTTGTGAATAAAATAACAAACAAAATTTTATCAAAATTTATTTGGTGGAATCAATAGCCGCAGCTTCTGCAGCACCAGCAAGTCTCTTCTTTCTTCCACCTTCAAATAATAGTTGTAATGCATGAACTCGGTTCTTATTTTTAAGGTTTGGAATAATCTGTGTTTTTGCTATGTTCCTGAAAGTAATAGATTCTTCTCGTGGCATTCTTCTAATAATAGCAGCTAAGATAACATATAAATCGAAGAAATGGAATTTAAGTGTATCAACAAGGCCGATTGCAAAGTACGCAGCACCCATTGATCCCATCTCATCAAGAAGCTCATATGGCAAGTTTGAATTAAGCGGAAGCTCTTCTCCTTCTACAAAATATTTATTTGCTTTCATTAGTGATGGTTTTTTTGAGCTATTTTTTAATGCTTCTGTTTCAGCGTCATTAAAATCCTCAAATATTGTCTTCTCAAGTGGTGTTAACGTATTATTCTTGAATTGAATAATTGCTGGCTTGATATATTGCAAATACACCTTTGGTTGTTGATCACTTGATTCAATAAATAAGAGGAACTTTGAATATTCCTGCAAAACAACAACATTTCTTGGAGTTAAATAATGATTTGCTTGAATAACTGTCCAATATACGGAAACGAACAGTGGATCGGCAATAAGAGATTTAAGGGATCTTGTTGCCGCTATTACAAACGATGGAATTTGACTATTTGCATTCCATTGAATCATATTTACATCTGCCTTACAAATCTTCGAATAACCTTCAACGAAGTAATTATTAAGTTGCTTGTAGTGACTTGCAAAACACTCAAGATATTCTTTAGCTTGGCAATAAGAAATAATTCCTCGAACTTCTTGGAAATTCGCAGCATTTCTTGCAATTGTTAAACCAGCTTCAATCTTATTAGGCAGTGATTGAGAGAATGAAATGTAACTCCTAAAATATCTTAAAGCATAACATATTAAATATGTATCTTCAGGATCAAAGTCAAACGCAGTGATTTTCTCAATCAATTTCGCTTCCTTTTGTATGTTATGACCAAAGAGCTGACAAAAAGTCAACAAAGATTTGAAATAGCGAACTTCAACCTGAAAGTTGGCAATGAAGACTTCTAGAGAGATTTCATGGTTGAAAAATATCAATGCCTGCGCTTTTTTGTTCTTTCTCATTTCCAAAATAGGATTAGAGAATATTTTCGCCAAATTTCTAAAATGTTCTTTGATAGCATTTGATTTTTCGCCAACAACTGAATGATACTTGCCAATTTCCATAAGTACATCATCATCAATTTGCTTAAAATCAATACTTGAAATAATATTCTTTGATATTTCCATTGCACTCTTTGTTGCGAATTTGAACAAATTCAAATACATCTTTCTTTCACTCAACAGACTGCAGATAGCATCATACATGTTCTGATCTACTTGCAAAGTCGAATGAGTGCAAAATGAATTAATTAGTGCAGCATCATCAATGAGCTCATTGTTGACAGTAGCTGGAGTGATTGAAGATTCCATGGCCAGGTTTTCAGTTGTCGTTGATAAAATTGGCTTTTCATATTTAAATCTCTCGGAAACAGTTATTGAGAACAAATTTGGATGCTCACCTACAAATCTCATGTGTATATCATCTAATGGCTTACTTGTTTCGATATTTGTGAATTTATTGATATTCAATTCAATATATCTTAAGAAATCCTTGTCATATATTGGCCAGTCTTGGAAGTCCAGGTTTTTGATATATGAGATCATTGCATCTTTGAAATTTGCACCAGATAATTTTGATTCAGTTAAAAATTCGAATAAACAGGAGTTTGATGCGTCGAGGTTTGCAATATAGCTCATTATATCCCTATCTACGTACAAATAAAAGTTGTACAAGTCTCTTGCATCGTAAATCTTGAGAGAATCCAAATAAATTTGAATATTTTTCTTTGTTTCTTCATCATCCAAGTTCAATTTCTTGGCAAATCTAGCTGCTTTAGCAGCAACAGTTAACGAGCTAGAAGAAACAATTATATCTTTGATTTTCGCAACTAATTCGACAGTTGAATCCGGATACTTCATGAAATAGTCGAAACAAATGTCAGGGAACAACCTCGTCATCATCAAAGCAGGCTGCAACAGGGTATAGTCATATTGAGTCGTGTGAGTGACTAATGTCAAAGATTCTCTTAATGCGTCAAAATAAACATTACTTTCGCCTAGTTTATGCGATAAAATGTCTGTATCAATGAGCTGTGAAAATGCAGGTAAGTCATATGATAATTGCTCGACAGAAATTCCGAAATCTGTGCCAATATATGATTTCAAGAGTTTCGCGAGTAAATCTTTGGCTCTTGATAAAATAAATTGGTCTGTAAGGTTTGTGCCGTTTAAAAACTTGAAATAACTAGCTGAAGCACTGACAGAAGCGTTAAGTGAAAAAGATTCGTTGAAAATCGGCAACAAACATGTAAATTTGTCTTTTCCGAACACATTCGATAAACTATTGACAATCTCAAGGCAGCAGTGCAATTCGTGAGCATTAATAATCGAAGAATGAATAATAAATTCAATTACTAAATTAAGTTCTTTTGCATTTATCGTTTTCGTCAGTGACTCAATGGCAGATGCAGATAAACTGTTTTGCACACTTAAACACGCTTCTAACAAATAATTAACTCGCATCTTAGAAAATCCATTTAAAAGCTGTTCGCCTATACCAGAGTCGATGTTACCTAAAAGGGAGACAACTGTGTTCTTCTGGACCCATGTTTTCGTTTTTTTCGTCAATAAAAGTTTTATCGTCTTTGAGTATTTTTCTGCCAGTTTATTGTCAGATAAAAGTGGCAGATTCAGATTTGAGAGCAGAGGCATTAAACCATCAACAGCGTGAGAAAAGAATTCATCCGACTTAGAGAGATATTCAGTCAACAGATCAACACCTGTACAATGTATTTCTGCGTTTTCTGGCGATTTTTGGATGAAAAATGAAATTGCATCTAATTTTGCATTTATTACGCTCGATGAATCATTTTCTTGCGGAATAAGTGGCTCAAAGTCAACTGCAAACTTGTATGTGAATAGTTTAAGGTGCGATGGTATTTCTTTTGCAAAAATTTCATTAATTCTTTCATTTTTGATATTTTTTGTCTGCAAAATTGCTAATATTAAACAACTTTGTTCGAACTCAACAAATGAAGGGTTATCTCGTAAAATGGCTTCGATAGCTATGTTAGATAAGCCTTGTAGATATTTGATATCTAATTGGTTCTCTAATTCTTTGTTTTGCAATATCAAAGGTGAGATCATAAGCGCTAGTTTTGGATAACGTATTTCTTTGAACAAAATCACGTCTTGTTTAATGATCATTGGAGATAATTTTATTAATTCGTATAAAGATTTGATTAAATCATGCGTAGGCTCTTGTCCAAAGCTCTGCATCAATGTATTGAATATGGCAAAATTAAATTCGTGATTTGGATTCATTGCTGAAAATAAATTTGGTAAATATTTGTGATTTTCCTTCGAATTGTAAGCAAAATGTTCCATTATAGGCAATGATGAGTAAAATTCGTGTTCATGTATTAATGAAATATATGGAGTTAAATGACAATAACAAGCTATAACTGCTAGTGACCTGTATTGTCCTGGCTGGAGATTTTGAATCGCTTTTAAGAAAGAATTTACTATGTATACTGATATAAATGGGCCTAAAAAGAAAATAATTGCTCCCATAGTATTGAATATCGATATTCTGACATTAGAATCAGGATGCTCAACGAGTATGAATAACAAATCCCATACTTCTTTGAGGATTAATGAGCAATTTTTATTCGGCTTAAGATAATTTGATACAAAACGAAGATTTATTGAATTTCGAAAGGCTTGAATTGCTTGTATCAGCTCCTGTGTGTCATCCGACTTGTTTATGACATATTTTATCATTTTAGCAAAATTATTATCCATCGCAAAAGATTCATTCATTGGAAAAATATGAGTTTTTCTTTGATATTTAGGTTAAATAAGGTCTAAAAATGGTATATTTCATATTAATTTTGTTTTATTTTGAGTATTATAAAGAGGCCATAATTATTGTAAAACAATAAATCATTTTGCTGACACTAATACTTTGCAAGCAGAAAAATCTACATGAATATCAAATAATCAAGATTTATTTTCGCTTATCCTATTAGAGGATATAGTATACTATAATATTTATTTAATAACTTAGATTAGCTCTTATCAATAACTATTTTAGTCGTTGAATATTAATCTGGTGAAATTTTGACAAATGTCAGAATTTTATAATTTTGACATGTAAATTTAAAAATGACAAATAAAGTTTACACAACAAAAAATATTTTACATGTCAAATATTTAAAAATTTAATTTTTTTATATATATAGAATAATAACACATTGGTAAAACAAAATATAACAAAAATTTGGTATTTTTCATGGATGAAGAAGATACAAGTCAACTTGAAGCTGAGTTGAAGTCATTAGAAACAAAATACGCTGACATGCAGAAGGAGTATGACGCGAAAATCAGTCAGCTGCAGTCTGAAGTTGAAGCTGCTCGAACAAATTTATCAAATCAAGGCCAAGTTCCATCAAAACTCTCATCTAAGTATTTCGAACTGGTCTACAACCTCAAAAAAGAAAATATGGATAAAGTAACAAGCTTAGAACATCAACATCGAATTAACGTATCTCATTTAAAGTTAGAAGTGGCTGAAAAGAACCGCGAAATCAGTACACAGCAGTCACAAAATGCACAATTGTTTATTGAAAATCTCAATAAAAATCGCACAATCGAAGAATTAACCATACTCATCGAAAAAATGAAGGATGATATCAAAAACTCACGCACTTCTATTAAAAATTACGTGGATAACATAACCAGAAAAGAAGTTTCTGTTTTCAACAAGTCTACGCAACCATTAGAAAATTTATTTAACGAATTACCAACATATTCCAAGAAAATTCGTATGCTACAGAATAAAATCGAACATCTGAACGAAAACGATAAAAGATTCGCTCATGACTACAACCAGTACTTATTAATGATAGATCATCTCGTCAGATCGATTTGTTTCCTCACGGATAATCCTATGGACTGCTGTCCATCAGCACAGCATCTTATTGACTCTCCAAAGTTCTTTGAACGCTTTCTTCTGGAATGCGAAGAAAAATCGAAGAAATGCTACGAAAAGTCAAGGAATGCTCTCACAAAGAGCTCTGCTTCTTTATCTCAGCTTTTGAAGGTAAAAAACACGGAAATAAATTTACCACTCGCAAACGTGTTATCTAACCTTGGAGCTGTTTCCTTAGACGTTGTTGAGGAAATGGAATCTCATCACAAAGTAACAATGAGCGAAATCAAACAAAATGATTAATATTATATTTTTTTATTGTAAATGTTGTTTATTTAGGAAATTTATGATCATTCTCCCCTCATATTACATCTCAATATATTAACTTAGCGAAAGCTGTTTAAATAATAATGAAATGATGAAAAATTCATTTTTTACATAGTTTAACAAGATAATGAGTTGTTCATATAGATCAATTAATGTATTAAATTCATTTTCGATGCTAATTAGGCTTTAAAAAGCTTAATTTCTGTCACATCAAATCTTTTTACATTGAAAGATGCTTATATGAGTTAGAAACCAAGAAATAATGATAAAACACATATACATAATAGAAGCTAGATTATTATCATCATGACTTAGCATGAATGCGATTTTGGACTTTCATGCCACTCATAATGAAAGATCCTAGTAAACACAGCAACATTGATTGTATGCTTTGCAAAATTCAGGTATAGTTAGAATATGAGAAAAATTTACTAATATATTTATACATTACAATCTAATATAAAGACTGAAAATCAGTCATCAACAACTGCGCTAGAGTCATCTTCTAAACGAAGCGAATTATTCAATAATTCGTTATTCATTACTTTCTTTCTTACAATTTTATGCTTTTTCACGTAAATAATAATCAGTGCTGTGATCGTTGTTCCCACAACGACAACGAAACAAGACAATCCTATCAATGCATACATCAAAACTTTGCTCTGTCTGTTTGTCATTGTAATGAGAATTGCTGAGTTTTCTGCAGTAACAACAGGGATGTAATACTTCAATCCACTCTTCACTCTCACTCTCCAGTCATTTAACATATAGCTCGAGTCCGAGAAATCAACAGTGATTAACGAATTTTTGTCATTGATTATTATACTTTTTGGCGGCTTATTGCCAAGTTTTATGTTTTCTAGGAAAATGTTAATATATCTACCTTCAATGTAAACTGTTGAGTCTTCGAAATTAACATCATTGAGAACCGTATTTGATTCTTTGAACGTGACACTGTTGTGAAACTCTACGTCAGACAAAGTAACGTTTTTTGAATTAAAAACCGCATCATACAATTGTAATTTGGTCAAAAAAGAAGATGTGAATTTCATTTTCGTGTCAGTTTCAAAAACAGGATTTCTGCAAATAAGATTTTCAACAACTGATCTGATGCTTGACGCGTTGACAGGCACAGAATTGTGTATTTTGACGGATCTCATATTATGATCATGAGTTATATAAACATATGAATGACATTCCAATTCAAACATAGAAGCATCATCAGAATTCACAACGACATACATATTTCCAGAGTTTCTGATTTTAAATAGTGGTTTTTCAATCGACTCTGATATATTTTTGTAAAGAAGTAAATTAATGGTTTGGGCTTCCAAGTATACAACTGAATCAGTATTTTTTGTTTTGAAAGTTGTCATAATAGACATAATAGAATTAGATGCAATTGTCAATTGCATCTTTTTCGTATCAATTTCAACAGGGGCCAAAGTCATGTCAGATATTGTTAGTTTATCATTTTCAAAGCTCATCAGAGCGATTCCACCCAATTGATTAAGTTTGAATTTTGATCTTTTCCTGTAAATAAACTGGCCAAGATTTAAATAATTATCTGTTTCAATTATTTCGATGTTTGTAACATTAACATTTCTATTAACAGTTGTATCTATCAGTTTCAAATGCGGCAAATATTCAACATCAGCTGATCTTAAGATTAAATTGTTGCCCAAAACAATAACATTTGGAACTTTTGTTCCATGAGCAACTAAATCAATATTTCGAGATTGTTTATAAGGTTCAATTTGTAATGTGAAGCCTGTGTAATCAATGCCAGATACATCAATTAAATAATCATTAGATCGTCCATTTAAATATACTGTGACGATGTTTGTAACATTCGACACATATTTTTTCCACAAATTAATATCGTTTGAACATCCTTGGCATTGATTAATCAAATCTCCAACACATATTTTTGGGTGCACTGTAGATAAGTCGCTGTCAATGCGATAGGCAATATGTGTTTTGTTGAAAACAAGTGTAAAAATTTTTGTATAAGAATATGTTTTCTCGTTTTTAAGAATTCCAATGCATTGAACTGATCTTTGATTAATTTTCATATCTTCAGTGACATTAACAATTGCAAAATTTTTGTGCATCAGTGATTTATTAGCGATATCATTGTGGGTAATAGTTGTATTTATTTCGAAATCATCTGGTGCTTCAAATCGGTTGCAATAGATTGTACATTCATGCGTTTTCAACGTATTATATATTTTTAAATAATTTCTGACCAATAGCGAATCAAAATTGAGTGTTACATCATTTATTTTAAATTCATCGATTGTCCATGATCCAAGATTTGTAAAAGTTGAGCCAGTTGCATATGCATATCTAGTTATAAATTTAAATTCATATTTTAAGAATTTAAGCCGAAATCCATTAAAATTTATCGACTCAAAATAAACTTTTCTCGATGCATCAGATTTTAAACTATTTTCTCCAACAAAAAATATCTTTCTAAAATACATGTCTTGGCAAGTTGTAATGGTAGAATTATCTATACTTAATAAGCAATCAATTTTTCTCCCATAAAATTCAATGTCGCATTTTTCAAATGAGAATAAGTCGGTGTCTGAATCTGTGCTTGAGCGAATTTCATTTACAATTACTCGCGAATTAGTAAATTTGAATTTTGGAAAATTGAAAGTACTCATTTTTTCAGGAATTTGTGGTATTTCAACTGATGAATTGATAAACTCTATATTGGCTTCATAATTTTCTATCAAATATATGTTCAAAACTAGTTTATCTTCAATTAAAACTTCGATAAAACTTGAAGCAAATTTTAGTTTTACTGTTTTGTTTCTGCATATTATAGAATATCTTTCGGCTTTAATATGAGTAATTTGTGTTGGAATTAGGTCATCATTAATTTCTAAATGTAAAAAACCATTAGTAGAAGATAAAAATTCAATGTTTTCAAGTGAAGTGTTTTGCATTAACAATTGATTCGAATTAATTGCAGTTTTTCTTATGAATTTGACATTAAATAAAACCAAATATCCTTGGTGTAAAAATTTTTCTTTATTTTCAGTGATGATCGTGCAATCATATAACATAATCATTTCATTTGTAACTTTTGGAGTAAAATACACTATTGCATTTCCAATTCCAAATATGGTAATGCTCGGGTAATCTAAAGATACAGAAACTGGATAGGCTTCAGTACTCGCAATCTGAAGAATAATTATTCCACTCCCAGTAGAGTTTATAGCGTCAACGGAATCGATTTCAGTATAATTATACATGCATTTTGGGGCGTTTATCCAAGGTCTAATGCAGTATCTTAGTAATGACATAATGTAATGACAAAAAGTGACTAAATTATTATTGATCAAATTTAAACAATTATTTCAGCCATAAATATAATATATATTTTATAAATAGCTATTTTCTTTAAAGAAAGCTTCATATGAATAACCGATAAGATTTTAAGGTTATTTCTATCGTCGTTTGTACACCTCAATTATATTTTTTATAAATTCAATCATTTGATTTTCAATCAGATTTGTTTATCACTCTTATAATGAATGCATCATTCACAAATAAAGAACACATATTTCACACTATTCAACAGATTATATATTTTCACTTTTTGATGGAATTTGATGTATTTGAGCATTAAAGAATAAAAGTGACAAATTTGAATAATACTCATAGAATTTTTCTATGAGTTCTTACAAAAAAAAAGGTGATAAAATTAAACATTTTATTCATCGGATTCATCATCTGTGTAATCATCGGAATCATAGTTACTTGTAGCAGTTGTTGAGAACAGCCACTGGAATGAGAACTGTGAGTCCATTTGTTGAACCGGGACTTGCAATTTGTGTCTATCGATATGAGGATGGATGTCATCAAGTGTTGCTCCGTCAGGGAGAACAGGATGCTCCATTCTTTCTGCGACAGACCTCCATAATGGAGCGTCAACTTTCATTCTCTGCATTGTCGTTCCGGCTTCTAAAGACTGAACAATTGTGATAAGTCTAAGAATTGATCCGAAAGCGTCTGGGAAGTTTGCTGGGAGGCAGACAAACAAGCTCTGTATTTCACGAAGCTTCTCCAATAAAGCCATGATGATGTCTGCATTGAATCTCTCAGATGTAGACACGATGACGTTGAAAATGATCGCGGCGAAGTAATGAGTGCAGCTGACGACAATCTCTTGCACGACTTCTTCAGGAATGTCGTACTTTGTGATTGACTCCTTAAAAATGGCTGAAGTTGTCCTCAAGTTCTTGTTAGAGACTTCATCGAAAGTAATATTGATGCCGTCGCACATGATGCATGTACCAATGCTTGAGAACAATCTCTGCATCAAGACGTTCATCATCACTGCAACGTGGCCTTCTATTTTCTGAATGATAATTAAGTGGGCAGAAGTATATGGACCGGCCAAAGTATGAAGCGAGATGCCGAAGTTGATTAATGTGGAGAGAAGGCCTAATGCACCATCTAAGTCTGTGTCTGTGTTGCAGGCGAATGAAATGGCCTTAAGAACTGGCTGGAAGAGATTCAACAAATTCTCTTCTGTGATGTTTTCGAACTCGAATATTCTGAATCTTGTGAGTGGCTCAATGAGTCTGTCAGTGAAGTTGAATTTGCGGTTGTTAGGGAAGGCAACGTATCTGAAGCAGATGTAGCTGAATTCTGTTGCGCAGAGCTTCAATGCGATATTCTTCAAATCCTCATTTGAATTGATTTGTGACTCAATATATTTCTTCTTCATTGCTTTGTCTTCTTCTGAAATTTCCTTCTTTTCTTCTACATGCTTTTCTTCAACCTTCTTTTCTTCTTCGAATAAAGGTTCGTGCTTAGGTTCTTCATCAAACAAAGGCTCTGGCTTCTTCTCTTCATCTTCGAATAATGGTTCTTGCTTTGGCTCTTCGTCGACAAACAGTGGCTCCGGCTTCTTCTCTTCTTCTTCGAAGAGTGGCGGCTGCTTTTGTTCTTCGTCTTCGAATAATGGCTCTTGTTTTGGTTCTTCATCAGGGAATAATGGTTCCTGCTTTGGCTCTTCATCAGGGAACAAAGGTTCTGGTTTGACTTCTTCGTCTTTCTTCTTTTCGTCGTCTGATGATGAACCTCCTGCTTTTGCAGCGAGTCTTGCGAGTTCTTCATCATCATCAGCGTTGGCTGTTTCGTCTTCATTGACTCCAGCTTCAGCTGCGAGTTTAGCAAGCTCTGCATCCTCATCGAGTTCTCCACTGGAAGATTTCTTGACTTCCTCGTGAACAGCAACAGCTGCAGTTGCGGCAGCAGCAGATGCAGCAACTGAAGCTGCTTGGAGGGCTTCTTCTTTGCGTCTTTCTTCTTCCTGCTGACGGGCTTTCTCTTCTTCTTCTTTCTTGATTCTCTCTTCTTCCTCCTTCTTGAGTCTTTCTTCTTCCTCTTTTCTCAATCTCTCAGCTTCTTCCTTCTGGATTCTTTCCTCTTCCTCCTTCTTAAGACGCTCTTCCTCTTCTTGCTTCTTTCTCTCTTCTTCTTCCTTGCGAAGACGTTCTTCCTCTTCCTTCTTTTGCTTCTCCTCTTCTTCGAGTTTCTTTCTTTCTTCTTCGGCCTGTTTCTTCTTCTCTTCTTCTTCTTCCTTTAATCTTTCTGCTTCTTCTTGCTTGAGTCTTTCTTCCTCTTGCTTTTGTTTCTCTTCTTCTTCGCGCTTGATTCTTTCTTCTTCTTCCTTCTTTTGCTTATCTTCCTCTTCCTTCTTCAACCTTTCTTCTTCCTCCTCCTTCTTTTGCTTTTCTTCTTCTTCGTGTTTGAGTTTTTCTTCTTCCTCCTTTATCAAGCGTTCTTCCTCTTCCTTCTTCAACCTTTCTTCTTCTTCCTTCTTTTGTTTCTCTTCCTCATCGTTATCCTTCATGTCTTCTTCACCACCGCCGATTTCAGCAGCAAGTCTTGCAAGTTCAGCATCATCGTCAGCGTTTGCGCCTTCTTCATCGATTCCAGCTGCTGCAGCGAGTCTGGCGAGTTGTTCATCCTCATCGAGTGATTCCGTCTTAGACTTGTGGTGTTTCTTCTTCTTTTCACCTTCTTCACCTTCTTCTGTCTTAGACTTATGATGTTTCTTCTTCTTCTTTTCGCCATCTTCACCATCTTCCTTCTTGCTCTTGTGATGCTTCTTCTTCTTCTCGCCTTCTTCGACTTCAACAGTAACTTCTTCTTCCTTCTGAGCATCTTCAACTTTTGGCTCTTCTTCATCTTTCTTTTCTTCGACTTTTTCTGGTTCTTTGACTTCCTCAACTTTTTGTTCTTCAACATTGACTTCTTCAGTTGGTTTTTCTTCGACTTTTTCTTGTTGAGTTTCTAGCTTAGGTTCTTCAGCTGGTTTGACTTCTTCTTGTTCATCTTTCAGAGACTTTTCTGTTGGTTTTTCTTCTGGATGCTCTTCCTCTGAATGTTTCTTTGCCGGTGGAGGAGGTTTAGCAGATGGAGGCGGAGGCATTGGAACAGCGATGTATCTAACTTCTGGCTCAGCATTTTCTTCACCTTTAGACTTGTGTTTGTGCTTCTTCTCTTTGTCTTTATCCTTTTCGTCTTCGCCTTTAGATTTGTGTTTGTGTTTCTTTTCTTTTTCTTCTCCATCTTCTGTCTTTGACTTGTGCTTGTGCTTCTTCTCTTTATCTTCGTCTTCTCCTTTAGATTTGTGCTTGTGATGCTTCTTTTCATCTGCATCGGCTTCTTCGCCATCTTCAGCTTTAGATTTGTGTTTATGCTTCTTCTTCTCACCATCTTCACCTTCTTCAGCTTTAGATTTGTGCTTGTGCTTCTTATTTTCCTCATCTTTGTCTTCATCTTTTTTGTCATCTTTATGCTTCCTCTTCTTCTTAGAAGGAACAAGCTCATTGGCTACTATTTCTTCACCTTCTTGGATATTGATATCTGTAGGCTCATCATTGTTCAGAATATTTCCGATTTCTGGTGATTCAGCCTTGGAAGTGACAAATGAGAAGTAATGCTCTGGTGGACCATCTGGGAATTCCGTTTCTGGTATAACACAGAAGCGCAAATAAAGTGTAGCCACACCAAATTCGCATTTAGTTTGTGATGTTTGTATCGAAGTGTCTTTTGGATTTGGAAGATTAGCAGCATCGAATTTCCATGATCCAACGAGATGTTCTGGCTCATTCTTAGATGCAACACTCAAGCAGTTGATTTCGACAAGTTTTTTCTGCGGATCTTCGCCCTTTTTAGTGAAGATTGTAATTGGAATTTGGAATTCGTTGTTGAATTGCACGATGTTGTTGGAGTCTGCGAGTTGGAATTTCGTTTCTGAATTAAATGCTTTCTTCATAACACCAGAAGTCGACTTCTTTCTCTCCACACGGACAAAAATAGGCACGTCAACCTTCTTAGTGAAGGCTACTCTATCAATGAGAATAAAAGCAAAATGAGGTGTCGATTTATATCCAATGTGAAACATAATTAAATGAACTGAAAACCACAAAAATAGATTTTATAACTTTAATGGCTGTTATATATGAAAAGAAAGGAAATAAAAATAAATCTGACGATATCTTTCTGAATTTTATGTAAAAGTGGCAACACATCACATGAAAAGTGACAACTTGGACAAATTTTTCATTTTATGAAAATTTTTGACATTTGTCAGAATCATAGAATTTATTTGTCAGAATTATTTAAATATTTTTGACTGTTGTCAGAATTATTTATATATTTTTGACATTTGACAAATATATCACGAATCTTCAATCATTGGCTTCATAACAATAATATAAAGAAGCATACCAAGTAAACATGAGTTTTTATCAGTGAATTAGAGATCAATTCATGACTTGTATTATATCAATCATTAATATTGCACATAATGATTTGTCACATTTATTACCGGTTTAAATTCGCCTGTAACATAGTTATAATATAGAAGTCTATCAAGTGTAGAATGATTTTTCTAAGTGAATCATAAACAAATGATGATTTATATTTTATCGATCGCTAAATTCAACTTAATTAAGAGTATTTGGATATCATATAATACAATCAATGATGAAGTGAATCGTATTCTTACGTTTATAGTTAATAAACTCAAGAACTTAATGTTATTGAAAATATTTTAACGATGAGAATACAAGTTTTTCATTTATGGAAACTGAAATACTTTTTATCTATTAGTTTTGAATTATCTATTATGATAGAATATTTAATTAGAAATTAAATCACGAAAATATTGAATTTTTTGTAGAATATAAGTCGTTTTGGATGAAAATACATTATTGTAACTCATACGAAGAAAAATTACAGTATTTCTAAATAGATAAAGAACAGATTTAAATAAATATAAAATTATTTTCCTGTAATGTATCTTTCCTTCCTTCTGTCGATGTTTCTCAGTGCTGAAACTTCCAAGAACTGCAAGTCAGGGACAATCTTATTGATGCACGTGCAGATTCTCAACAACTCTTCTTCTATGTACCAAACAGTTTCCTTCTGCTTCTCGACTGGTTTTCCTCTTGTGTAGTGCTCATCTGGCTTCAGTCCTTTCTCTTCCATCAAGTCTCCCTGCATGAACTGCTCCGCGTACAAGTTAAACGACCACTTGTCGCAGACATCCCACGAACGCATCGCGTATGACCAGTCGCACATCCTGATGAATAGTCTCATCATCACCTTTCTCGTCTTCTGGTTCTGCATGTCTGGTGGGCCGTTCATTGTTATGTCATTAGTATCCTTCTGGAACTCCTTGATGTCATCGTTCGTGCTCAGTATCAGGTCTTTGATTAACTCCCATAGAAATATTGTGTCATTCAAATTAATGTTCATGAACAAACCGCTTCTCTTAATGACTTCATTCAAGATCATCAATGAGTGTTTCTCGTTCGCTGACTGCCCGAAGATAGCAAATATCGGGCTTTTCGTCATTTGTAGGTATTTGTTGTCTACTCCATCATGTCCGATGTCGTGGCACAAAACGGCAATAATCAAAGCAAACAGTTCTAGTGGCTGGAAGATTCTTTCGAGATTTGCTTCGAAAATTATGATATTCAAAAATTGTAGCTGGTCAATTGCTAAGTAGAAATTGTGGAAAGGAACAATTTGGAACTCTGATCTCGCTTCAAAAATGAAATTGAACAAAGTTGCAGCTGAAATTTCATATCTTTTCATTAAATTATATTGATTGAATACAGAAAACACGACTTTGAATGTTGTATCGTAATCCCACATGTAGGAAGCGAACTCCAAGTTTGACGCTTCTGTTTCTTCTTGTTTTGTGTAGATCATCATGTGTGGAATCATGAATTTTTCTTTTTCTGCGTCTGAAATGAATTTAGACATAGTTGTCTGCATCTCGCCTTTAATTGCTTCCTGTGATAAATCGCGAACTTCAATTGGATGAGCGCAAATTGATGAAATAACTTGCAAAAGTCTTAAATCTTTGATATCAAAGCCTTTTGCCGCATTGCAGATCTGTATAACACCAATAAACTTGCCATCTAATCTGTACATAGGCGAAGCAAGAAAAGATGTTGTTTTTGTATTCGTTGCATTATCGAGAATTGACGAAAACATCTTGTCTGTTTGTGCATCATTGGTGATTCTGCTGATATTTGGCAGTGAACTCTTAGGAATGTGTTCAGGAACATTTTCTTCAACATCCGTCGTAAAAAGATTGAGATGATCTTCAATATTGTCTTTCACGTAGACATAGAACCTCTCAGCATTCAGTTCTGCCTTGACTTCTGTGAGAATTCCGTTTAAAACTTCAGGAAGATTTTGAGATCCACGAGAAACACGCGAAACAGACCTCATAATGATAGTGTTTCTTGCTTCACTCGTCTGATCCTGCTTATACAAGTTCCAATTATCAGCAACAACACCATATATACTTAATAATGAAGTTGCAATATCAATATCGTCATTGGAAAACGGTCTGTCATCCAATCTGTTGAGTAACTGAACGACACTTGTAACATTCTTCCTTTGATCTGTAACAGGAATCGAAAGAATTGAATTTGTTTTGAAATTGAACATTTTATCAAAAGAATCATCGAATTCTGGGTCATCATAGGCACTTCCAACGTTATATATCTGGCCTGTGAGATAGGATTTACCAGAAATGCCAGATCTCATATTTAACTCGAATTTCTTATTGTCGACGTAAGTATATAAGTTGCCACGTTCGCTATCGCAGTGGAATTGAATAACTTTACTTGCATTGCACTGAATTTTGATCTGTTGAAGAATATAATTTGTAAATTTGTCATTTTGGTCTCTAAGCTTCTGTGAGACTTCGATGAATGATCCTGATGCTTTGTTGTTTATCGATGATGCGTTGTTTGTTGTCGTTGACTTAACAATTTCAAATTCCTCGTCATTTTCGAATGCAAGGATGATATATGGCGCAAACTGTCTAATATTGGATTCGTCTTGTGATGTGAATATCGGACAGTTGTTTTTGCCCCTAAAAACTAGTGAATACCAAGCATTTCGTTTTTTGGACTGATATGGGAAGCATATAATTGCTTGTTCATCAGATCCATCATATTCAGGGAAATAGCTGCTGACAAGCTTCTGAATATGCGAATTTATCAATTGATGCTGTAAAAGCGATGATCCTGCGATGCCAGTCTTTTCTCGTTCAACAACATGTATTTTATTGCCGTAAAGTGTGATTTTTTGCTTGTCTTCTTCTGATTTCCAAATTTCGACAGTTTTACAATCGAAAAGCTTCTTCATATGGCGCTGATATAAAACAAGAAACTGGCCAACTTCCATAACTCTGAAAATTTCTGAGATTGTTTCAACATTTACGTTGGAATATTGCGAAAAATAATCCGAAAAGTGATAATAGCAATTTTGGAATGAGGAAAGTATTGTCATGTCCAAATTACTGAATGTATCACCGCTTTTATCGCGAACAATGTAAATAATGTATTTCATTTCTCGAAGCATGTTGAATAGAGGCAAAATAAGTAATTTACACTCTACAGTGCAGAATTTTTCGTCTATATTTTTATCAAAATACTGATTTGTCCAAGGATTGTTATCGAAAATTATTTGTCTGTTGAGATATGAATAACCAATCAAGCCTGTTGTACAAGGAACAACTTTATTAGCATGCCTACAATACAGAACACCCGTAGATCCGCCTTCTTCCCAAACATATACAAATTTCGTTCCAAAATACGATGAAAAAACAGATTTAAATGCTTCTGCAATACTCATTTGATGTGTCATTAATAGAAAATCGTCAAAAAGCTCAATTCCTTTTTGTTTCATGGTGTCTTTTTGTGATTGTGTTGGTTCTGTTGGCTGCATTTTGACAGGAACAATGATTGATGAATCAGGTTGCTGTTGGACTGCATCTTTTTGATAACCAAAAAGAATTTGGCTTCTTCTATTTTGCAATGATTGAGTTCCAAGTTTTCTGCTCGTTTTATCAGGCGAAGGAGGCAACACCAAGTTACCACCAACAGATCCAGATACTTTAAGACCAGGAACTGAAGTAATCACTGAGTGTCGACGTTCTTTCCTTCGCACTTCCATTATATTGAAAAATTCTGTTGACTACAAATTATATTATAGCACAAATATCATTATTCTAAAATATTTCGTGTTTTCGCTGAAAGACGTTAAAATTGAATTGAAACCACTTTTTTGTTGTCAATTTTTTTTACATTTGTCAAATTTTTATCAAACGTCAAGGATTTTTATTTTTGTTTTTTTAGTTTTTAGGATAAGTTTAATAAAATCAGATTAGAATTTGTCAAAAAAAATTTTGTGAACATTAAATTTTTTATCTTTATTTTAGACTACTACACTTTATAAATGGTAATTGGTCGTTTAGTAATGATTCATGATTTGTTCGTTGATAAAAAAAAGTGAAAGTTTGCACATTCTAAA
The DNA here is from genome assembly GCA_008369845.1 of Trichomonas gallinae. NCBI lineage: Eukaryota > Parabasalia > Trichomonadida > Trichomonadidae > Trichomonas > Trichomonas gallinae. The sequence continues at coordinate 22,087 of MRSU01011025.1, forward strand.
ATACACTGGCTAACTTCAAAAAGGTTATATTTTTAACCCTAAATGATTTCTGCATCTTTGATTAGTGAAATTCCAACACAAATGAAACTGGCTGCCAATAATTTATTTATTTGTAGGTGTAAATATTGATTCTTATACCGTACGTTTCCAACTTTTTCCCTTTTTTGGGTAAATTTTCACCAAATTAAAATGAATGTAGAGCCGCGAATATT
>MRSU01011032.1:0-19431 GCA_008369845.1 Trichomonas gallinae
GTTGATTTTACGCGTTTGCCTCATTTTGAATGGGAAAAAATATTATGGTGTATATAGCATTAGAATGTTATATAGATCCTTATTATAATAAGGATGTCGTTTTGGAAGTTAATTATGACTTTGGAAGAAAAAAATGACGTAGTAAGAAGATTTTTTGGAAAATAAAAGTGACTATTATTTAAGGTGGAGTAATAATTAAGGAGGGATGATTTTATTTACTGTACGGTAAATCATGGTTTTTTTCGTATTTTACAAAAATAATCGTCGCTTGGAAGATTGGTCTTTAGGCGTTTTTGCATTTTCCTAAGGTTCTTCCAAAGTGACATCCTTATATATAACCTAAAATAAAATCCTTTCAAAATAGCGTTTTCTTATTTGTCCCGCGACTATATATGATATATATTTCCTTTTGACAAAATAGCTTATTCCATTTTGATAATTTACATTTTATTTTTGCCATGTGTCAAATATGTCTTAAATTTATGACAAAAAGTGACAAATGTAACATTTACACATCTCAGAACCATTTGGTGGAAAATATTCTGCTGATGGTGAAACGCTTATATCAACAGATCCCAGTATTACAAAACTTATTATCAAAAGAGAGACAAAAACAATACTTGGATCTTCTTCAACAGATTATTCCACAAAACCATGCGCTTCTACATTATTAACATTTTCTTTTCAATCAAATCCTTTACTCGAAACTATTCAAGCATATGCATTTTTTAATTGCACCGCTTTACAAACAATTGATTTACAACAATGCACAAAATTAAAATTAATTCGACATTTTGCATTTGCTTATTGTATAAGTGTTACAAATATCTATCTTCCAGAAGGTTTGACTACGATTAAAGATGGAGCTTTTCAAAACACAAATATTCAATATTTTGCATTTCCAATCTCTGTAATTGAATTTCCTCCAAAATGTTTTCAAGATTGTAAAAAGCTATCAGAGGTAAGGATCCTATCAGAGAGTAATATATTATCATTCGGTGCATATTGTCTTACTCGCACTATATTAAACACAATTAATATACCGGCAAAGACTAATTCAATTGCAAGCAACTCGTTTGAATCAACACAATTGTCATCAATTACCATAGATCTATCAAATAAAAACTTTGAAATTGTTAATAACTGTTTGATTGACATTAATACGAAAATACTAATTTTCTTCCCTCCAAAACTAGTTATTGATACTTTAGAAATACCTAATTACGTGGTTGAAATAGGCAAAGCTTCGTGTTCATATGGATCATTTAAGCATATCAAGTTCCCATCGTCAGTGAAAACTCTCCAAGGATGGGCTTTTTTACTGTCCAGTATTATTGATCTAAACATTCCATCAACAATTATCTCAATAGATACTTATGCATTTCATAATTGTTATTCTTTGAAAACAGTTCATTTTGATGAGGGTTTGACAGAGCTAAATGGAAGTATATTTGAAAGAAGTGCTATTAGTTCTGTAAATATTCCTACAACTGTTGTTACAATTAACACGAAATGTTTTTATGACTGCGATAATTTGAAAGTATTAGAATTACCTGATGGAATTCAAAGACTAACAGGAACAATTTGCAGTCCATGGACTGAGTTAGTTTTTAGTAGCAAATCCAATTTGTATCTTTATAATCAACATTTAATTATTGATAAAGCAAATACAACTGTCATGCAATACATTGGAGCAAATTCACCGATTGATATTACAATAATTTCATCAATTGAAATTCTAAATAATAATGTATTTTATCAAATGTCGCAGCTGAGATCTATTACATTTGAACCTAATTCAGCATTAACGACAATAAAATCTGGTTGTTTCCATGGATGTCAAAACTTGCAATTTATCAATCTTCCAACAACAATTACTTCAATAAATGAGAATGCTTTTAGAGATTGTTATATGCTAAATAGTTTCACTTCAGATGTGTTAAAAAATACTGAGAAAGGTGCATTTAGCGGTTGCAAATCATTAACAACAATTAGTATAAATAATTCGCCACTCAGATCATTGCCAGATGAATGCTTTTTGAATTGCATTTCTTTGCAATCAATCAATTTGACAGCTTCTTTACAAACTATTGGTGAAAGATGTTTCCAAAGCTGTACATCTTTATCAGCAGTTCTTTTTCCATCAACTTTATCTACTTTATCTAAAAATTGCTTCATGGATTGTGCATTGAAAGTTGTTGATTTATATTCTTGCTCAAGTTTGAGGAAAATACCTGATTTTGCATTCAGTCAGAATCCTTTTTTATCCAATGTAATTTTCAACCCAGAATTAACAACAATTAGCTATGAATCATTCTCTTATACAAAAATTGCTAACTTTACGACTCCGCATTCATTGCAAAGCATTGGAAATAGCGCATTCCTTGAATGCACATCACTGACTAATTTTACTATAACGAGCGATTCATCTTTAACAACATTAGGCTTAGGTGTTTTTCGAGGATGTGTCTCAATTGAAAAAATAGAATGTTTTAGTCCGTCTTATATAGTTTTGACTGGTGCTTTATTTAATTCTGAAAGAACAAATCTTATTTTGTATCCACCTGCTTCTGATGTCAAATATTTCTCATTGCCATCATCAACTAATATTATCAATGATTATGCTTTCTATGGCTGCCTCAATTTGATTTCTGTCTTTATTCCAACTAACAGTGTAACCCAAATATCAAACAATGCATTTGAAGGATGCAGACACTTGAAATGGGTGAATATCCCAAAGAGCGTAACTTACATTGGTAACAATGCTTTCTTGAATTGTAAGAGCCTAAGCTGCGGCCTTGAAATTGAAAATAGAAACAATGCATATTTGACGAAACTCATCAACGATGCAAAACTTAACAAAGTCTGTATTCGCGATTGTGAAGCATGTGCTACACCAAGATGTATGAGTGTATACGGAATTAGCTGGATTTTGCTCGTCACGCCAATGATTATTCTTTAAAACTGATTGAGCAGTATAAATAATAGAATATTCCAAAATGAAGCATGCCTAGGTGATCCACCATGCATAGCCTTGAAAAGGTTCGATTTATACGATGAAGTATTGAGCGATGATTACAAAGAAGCTTTTATTTCCTTCCATGATGACGATGATGATGTTAGTATAATTGGACACATTTCTAAGAATATTCATGGAAAAAGCATATATCTGGTGCTCAAACTGTCTCAGATCATATATTTAGCATCTATGGATAACTTTTTCGTTAGATAAAAGAAGAATTAGATTAACTGGCTATTTTATTCGTGCAGGATGCTGCTACTACGACCGCTGCTGTGATGATGGTCGCTTCTATTGCACTAAATGCTGCTTGTACAGTTGGTTGTTGCAAATCTCCGAAGATAACAAGACATAGTCTGATGTCCACACGATCGAATAACACGACTCAATGAGAAGATGCGCTGAGAAAACTTACAAGTTTGAAAAAATGGAGTTCCTGTTTAATCGTTTGCAATATTCTGAATTATGCAAACTATATATTATACATAGTTTTGCTAATGACTTATTTTGTTCATTATTACTGGCGCGAAAGCAATGAATTGTCAATTGAAAATAATCGTAAAATGATCAAAAGTAAAAGTGACAATGATGTTTTTAACTTTTTCACTTTGTAGTTCCGTTGAAGTGAATGGAATATTTAAAAGACATTACAATGATAAGATTATCGTAATAGATGTCAGTGGATCATCCAAACAAGACATCAATGGCACAATGAAATTAACAAAACCTGAATATGCAATACTTCCATGGGATAAAAGGTATGATTGGTGCTCCAACTGTGGAAAAACCTATGATGAGCATCCTTGGATTATCTTTTCCCTTGACAATCGTCAAATGAAGATTAACGGATATTTTATTCGCGCAGGCTGCTGCTATGAAAATCGTTGTTGCTGTGATGACGGAGTATACTACTGCATCGAGTGCTGCCTTTATAGTTGGTCACTCCAAGTCTCAGATGATAACAAGACATGGATTGAAGTTCACAAAATTGATAAAGACAGAAACATGAGAAGATGCGCAGAAAAAGAATACAAGTTCGACAAAGAATATACAGCTAGATATGTTAGACTGATACAGAATGAAAGATGCCCTGGAAATCCTCCATGTCTTGCAATAAATAGAATCGAATTATACGGAGATGTTGTTGGCGAAAATAATGCAGAAGACTTTGTCTCTTTCCATGACGATGACGAAGATGTCAGCATTATAGGACATATTTCAAAGAACGGAAAAGTATTTGTAAAATAAATATAAGATTTTCTAAAATAATAAGATGAAAAATATTTTCTAAAATTAAAAATTCAGCATTGACATAGTTTTAAACAGCACACATATTTAAACACCTATATATAGATGTAAACGATAGACTAAAATTTAATAAATATTTATTTAGTACTAATTTATTCATATGTATTTGCAATTTGAATCTCAATGAGGACAACAATAACGAGGACGATAGACATCTATACACTTATATGCTAATTTTAAAACCAAATTTTCCTGATGTCAAACAGCAGCTAAAATGATATGATTCAAAAAACTGACATAAAATTGACATTTAAAGTATCAATGCTGAATTTAGTTTTTTGCATTGCTGTTGCATCGGATGTTGTAGGTGTTTTCAGCAAACACTACAATGACAAAATAGTCACCATAGATGTCAGTGGGTCATCAAGACAGTATATTAATGGCTCGAAGACCTTAACAAAGCCAGAATTCGCGATTTATCCATGGAATAAGAAATATGATTGGTGCTCGAATTGCGATTACAAAGCATATACTGATCATCCATGGATTACATTTTCCCTTCAGCACAAAAAGTTCAAATTCAACGGATATTTTCTTCGATGTGGTTGCTGCTATGAAAGTCAATGCTGCTGTGAGGATGATGGATACTGCTGCTATAGATGCTGCTTATTCAGCTGGTCATTGCAAATTTCAGAAGACAATAAAACATGGACTGATATTCACAAAATAGAGAATGATTATGATACTACAAACTGTGCAGAAAAGACTTATAAATTCGATAAAGAGTATACTGCAAAGTATATAAGATTGATACAGAATGCACCTTGCCCAGGAGATCCACCATGCATTGTTTTGAATAGATTCGAAATATTAGGTGAAGCGATAGACGATGGTACTAATGATGATTTTGTTTCTTATCATGACGATGATGACGATATTAGTATTATTGGACATATATCTAAGAACGGTAATGTAATTTACAAATAATTTAAATTTTGACACGTAAATATATTTACATGGCAGTTGACTCTAAGGTTATGTATTATTTTTTAATTAAGAACATTGAGTGATGAATACTATCTTGATTTCGTTGAAAATACTATTGTATCGTTTCCATCGGACTTAGTAAAATCCAGCTTTGTATCTATTTTCATATCTGAAGGATACGAAATTATCCCTGATAATTGTTTTTATGGATTCAGTCGTGTAACTAATATCACGCTACCTGCGACATTAGTCAGCATCGGAAATGATGCATTTATAACGACAAATATTAAATCTTTATTTCTTCCTAAGAATGTTAAAATAATCCACCGCGACGATCCATTTGATATTACATATTCTTTAGAGAAATTTGTCGTAGACCCTTTAAATCCTTATTTTACTGTACTTGATGGAGTTTTGTATTCAAAAGATATGAAAAAACTGATTCACTTTCCCCCATCATTGAATATATCAAAGTTTTGTGTTCCATCCACAGTTGAATCTATTGGATGGGCTGCGATGAAGGCATTGTTATATGTAAAAACCATTTTCATATCTGAAGCCATTCAAACAATGACTTCATTTTCCTTTGTTGATGCACCATTGTTAGAATTATTAGTTATAAACCGAAAATTTAAGCAAAAACCTGTAGTCTTTGGAAATCAGTGCTTTGTTAATACGCAAATCAAACAAAATGATATTATTTACATTTATCCTATATTGCCACCTCCAACATGTATCATAAGACATTATTCACTTTATCAAAATATTTTTCTGTATGTTTTTATTTTATTGGAATAAATTTTTTGATTATATGTAATATATATATTCGTCTATTTTCAAATGTGTTAAGAATCATTTTAATAGTAATATATGACCCTGTAGTGAGATATTTTCGTTAATTTTTATAAAGAATTCAAATCTTGATAATTATAATTTTTCTAGTCATAAATATGCATTTTTATCGATGAAGAGATAATTAATATCCTTTGCAAGCAATGAATTGTAATGAGATAGTTTTTGTCATGTAAAACAAACCAATCAAATATATTTGTCATGTAAAGTATAATCAATACTCATAAACTTAGTAATTTGTCATGTAAAATTTAATTTTTAATTTTGACGAGTAAATTATTTGTTCTTTGACATGTAAACGAATTCAACAGTTTTTCATTTTTAAAGTTTTTTTGATTGATTTAATCTATATATCTTGAATCACTACTCGATTTCAAAAATTATTTTTTTGTCAAAATTACTATAAAAAATGGAGGAACTTGGGCCAACTTATATTGAGTGCGACATTGTTAAAGGCCAATATGTAAGTACACCCAAAAATAATACGCTTTTTTTGCAGGTATCTCGAGATAAAGACCCCAAGAACCAAATGTTCAATTTCACTGTCGAAATTTTAGATCGCCAGGAAGATGAAACTTTATATATCGAAGGAAATTTGTATACAGATAACGAAAAATTAATTGGACAACTTCCAAACACAGAATTGATAATTACATCTTCTCGTTCTGTATTATTTAGCGTTCGTGTTGTAAACCCAGGACCAAGCGCTGTGAAACGTCTCAAATTATTAATGTTTTCCGAACCACTTTCCATTCCAAAAATATTAAACAATAAAACAAACAAATGCTATATTAATTCAGCTTTACAAGTTTTATTCCATATACCCGCATTTAGAAGACTCATTTACAGTATTAAAGACCTTACAAATAATTCTCTCGATAATTTCGTTTTATATAACTTACAGAAACTATTCGCTCAACTCCAATGTTCTCAAAATAAGTTGCTAGATGTTGATGATCTTTGTAGATCATTTGGCTGGGGTGCAGATTATTTAATTTATAAAAACGATGCAGCCGAATTGCTTGAAGCCTTGTTTACCAGACTTAACATATTACTATTGCCATATCCCGATCAATTAGCCAAATTACACCAACTATTTAATATCGGTATCCAAGAAGGCGACACACAAGAAATCTCTATGTGTTATACAGAAAATATTATCAATTTTAATGAACCTGACTTTCCTAATTTGCCTCCAAAAATAGTCCCGACCCAAACAATTGCATCTGCACTCAAAAACAGCTTCTGTGGGTCCAAATACATAGACAAGTTCCCTGAAATATTTATGTGCAGGCCTTTCCGTAATGATAGGGACCAATATCAATTTAAGTATGAAGAAGAAATTAATTTAGGTGACTACTCCAAGGAGAAATGCGTTGTAAAATACAAGTTGATATCATTGATCTTATATGACTTCAAGACTCAGCATTACTCACCAATGGTCAAAGTTACATCGAAAGGAATAGACAGATGGTACATTATTTCGGATGCTAGCGAATCAGCAAAGCAAGTTAGCATTCTAAGTGTTGTGAGCCAATATAAGACGACAACTTTACTGATTTATGCAAAAATTGACAAATATGACGAAATAATGAAAGAAGTATCAATAAATGATATTCCTGCTATCCACAGAAGTTTGATTGCACGTAATTGTACGCCCGAAAATTCAAATTCTGATTCCAAACTATATTATTACACAGAAGATGACATCGATGGTATATTAAATGGCAGCAATGTTAATATATCAACCGAAACACTTCATGAAATTTATCTCCCGAATGAAAACAATTTGGATTATTTCTCTCTGATCAAATCTGACATGCAAAAGAGAAATTGTCAAATACAAGACTTCGACATATGGGTCACACAGCCGAATAAGTGCAATTTCCCAGCAACTAACTACAGTTATGTCCAAAATAATAATCCATCCCTTAAAAACAAGATCGTTTTTATTGCTAGACCCGATCCTAAAGAGCCAAAAGATGAAACCCAGAGAAATTATCCTTATTTGTTACTTTTTGTTCAATATTCTGCAATCACGAGAAAATTTAAGTTCATTGGCTCCAAACAGTTCTTAGATAAGAACCTCACTGAAGAATTCTTTAAATACGCGCAAGAATTGATCCCATCGAATACTCTTAAAATATATTATCGCGAAAACATGGATTCTCATGAACTGACTGAATTAGTTGAAGTTGCAAATAATGGTACTGAGAATGAGAAAAATCCACTCAAGATCTCTTCAATTTATCATTCTTTCATCTTTTTGCAGAATATGAATGATGAAGAAAAATCATCGAAATCAAATTTAAGCAATGAAGCAATGGTATTCGTGAGAGCATCAGGATTATGCTTCTACAACGTGACAACTCACTTTTTGATGCAAAACTCAATTCCAATTAACTTCATTTGTCATTTGAATCAAGAAGTTAAAGTTATCAAAGTCCCATACGAATTCAAATTTGATTCAAGACTGAAATCAATCATCAGCAACGCATTCAATGTCCCACAGATGGAATCGAAAACCGTCGAATTTATTTTTGCGGACCAACGAATACAAAGACCTTCTGGCTGTCTGATTGATTCAGCAACGAGAGTCTCTACATTCAAACCCTATTCTTCAATCTATTTCTCAGCTGTTGCGCTAAAGGAGAAACACTTCACGATGCAATTCACAATCATCCATGATCCAGCTAAGCCCACTTTCAGGCGTTTTCCGGTTAAGTCCGGTGAGACAATAGAAAAAGTTGTTTCAAGAATCAAAGAAAGTAATCCTGGTCTTATTCCTGAGCATTATATCTGCCTCAGCAGAACATGGGACTCGAAGTTCAGCTTAGTTTCCCCTCATTTAACTCTTAGGAATGATCACACTACTCAAGAACACACAATAGTTATATACATATATGGAACAGATCATGAAATCAAAGACACTTCTAAGACGATCCGATGCTTCAAGTGTTTGTTCGGACTTGGCGGCCGTCTTGCATTTCCAGTTTCCGAACCATACATTGTTGAGTATTCTGATGACGACACGACCGAAGATCTTCGTAATAAGATTTTGTCACAGCTTGACAGTAGTAAAGAATACGAAATCTTCATTGCTAAGAACCTTACCGGTCTTATTCTTGGTGGTGACATTGGTTCTATCAAGAAGACATCCACCCAGAACTTCATTGCCATCCGTGATCCAACAGATACTCGCGTTTGTGAACCAATTCGTTACCCAAAGAGTTTCGGTCGAATTACAATATTTAATTAATTTATATTTTTTCTTTCTATTAAATGTTTTTTATTTCAACTTTTTATTTTTGTTTGTTGTGGCAAGGTTACATTTTTGAGAAAATCCTCTCAATTAATTAATTATACAAAGTCTTTTTCAATTAACATAATTGAAATAAAAATTCATTATATACTATTAAATTGATTTAAAAGATTATACATAATATTTTGGTTACGAGAATATTTTTTAAAAAACAAGAGTCGGCATGTAAACTATACAATTGTATAAAAATTTAAAATGTTAGCAGCTCTTGCAACATTGATTTTTTTTGGCTGATATTCCATTGCCCAAATCACAATAACTGATGGATTTATAATAGGTGCACAACATATACGACAAATCGGGAATCAATGTCATTCTTTTATATTTCAAAGTAATTTGAGGCAATTTTGTTCTCATGAATGTCTTTATAGCTTTGATTGTTGGGATAATCCAGAAGCTTGTCCTTATTGGCAATCTAGAAGTAGAAATAAAAACGCGACCAATTGAGGGGATTTTGCCTACCATCGGCAATTTGCTATCGTCCTTCGTCAATTTGCCAGTATGCAGATCCAATCTCAACATATGATAATATACATGTATGATAAAATTTAGACCTCGTTGTGAATCTATAATATGAATATTAATTTACTCCTAAATAATCACATGCGGAAAAAAATATATCCAAAAGGTTATTAGGGGCAAGTGTAACCCCCTGTTAAGATTTGGGAATATGATACAAACGAGCCATAACAAAATGTGTGTCTAGATACCATCACATGAACCAGATTTTGATGTAACCTAAGTCAAAAATACCTAAATATGAAAATTAAATAATTAAATAGTATAATTTACATAAATATAATAAAAGTAAAGACAAACATATATCAGTAATTACAATATCAGCTTCAACCTATAGGAAGAAAACGTCAATTAATTTGTGGCATTTTGGATATTCTCTATCATTGTTTGTAACAGGGATACTTTGTCCTTAGCGTTACTAAGGTTGGAGTCGAGGATCTCCTGTGTAATTTCGTTAATATTCGCTGAAGCCAGGGTTTGAAGGAATTCTTCCCCAGCAGCTCCACTCTGTATCTGAGTAATAAGCCTTATTAGTGCTTCTGTGCATCTAGTTACTACTAAGGCCTGTCCACAAGTACACATCTCTGCCAAAGATTCAGCAACCTGCGAACAAAGGAACATTTGTAAATTATCTGTTGATAAATAAATAATAAGGGTTGAAATAAGGTAAGCCGATTCTTTCTTGACTTCGAATGAGCCTTCGAAATAATGAACCAAGACATCTTGGATCAATTGCGGTGAAATCATTGGTAAAACGAGCGGTGCTGAAGACTCTATCAAATTTGATATCGTCCAGAGCACTTCGGCTCGAATTGCTTCATTCGAGTATAATTCGAGCAAGATATTGAAAAGTCCGTTGTCTAGTAAAAATTGTATATGTGGGCGCTTTCCGAGAGCCAGGTTTCCGACGAGTAAAATAGTATCCATAATCAGCTCCGGATTACGTATTAGTTGCATGGCCTCAGAATAGATGCCATTATCAAAAAATACATAAACTATAGAAGGATTCTTATTCGCAAGTTCGGAAAAAGTGCAGATAGAATAATGAAGAGATTCGACATCAGGAATAGTAAATAAGACCTTGAGATTCGGCACGTAATCCTGCATGATCTGGATGTCGATGTTCTCAGGGGATGAAAATATGCTGTATATGGCTTTGCAGGCAGATCTTGTGTATTCAATGGCGCTTCCAGCCTGAGTTATCTGTATGAGGGTGTCTACTATGCCAAAGGATATAATAGAGTCTCTCGCGTAGGCGGATGCTTCGACCATTGTCGATATAGTTTCAATTGTTTGCAAAACTAGATTCGGGACTTGCGAATCAAGGAATTCGAGCAGGGAGCAAACAATTCCGTCTACGTATGTATCCTGATATGACTCTGTTAGTGGAAATAGAGAGGAAATAGCAAGTAATATATAGGTTTTAGTCTGCTCCGAGTATTCTTCAGTAAGAGCATTAATAATCTCATTTACAATATCCGGAGATGACGACAGATTAAGCAAAACTCGAGGATTGTTAACCTGTGATATTTGAAGACACTGACTTGCTATTTGTTCTTGATTTCTCGAATTTAAAATAGTTAATGTATTTTCCACCGATAATTGTGCTAGTTGCGGGGACCTAATATTGTGTAATTTGCCTCTATAAAAAGTATTTCTGGAGACGTCTAAAGAACCGCTAATAGTCGGCCTTTGGACCCTCCTTAAGCTCAGGGTTCGCGCGCACCTTCTGACTTCCAGCTGTTTCTGGTAACTAGAAAGGTCGGCGCCCAAGCTTGGGTCATTCATAAACGCGAAAAGATTTTTAATGTAAATTCATTGGAGCGGTTATTGTAAACTCATTGGTTCGATAATAGACGATAACGATTATTTGATGTCTTTTTCCTAACATAGAGATTTTGCGTTAAATAAGTCATTTTTGGATAGTTTTGGTAAATATTTCGCTGTATTTCAAGTTGTAGGATTAGTATTTCATTTTCGGGAAATAACCTTATTAACAAAAATAAAATCTACTAGCCGCATTATTTTATCATTATATATTTTCTGATATATTAGCGAAATTTATTATTTTTATTTTATTATTTCTAAATCTAATTTTTTCAAAAATTTCCATAAGAGATTATTATTTCATATTTAATCTATATATTAGAATTAATTTTTTATTAACATATGTTCATTAAATATAAAAAATTATAGGCTGAATTTTTGCATACAATGATTTTTACAAAATGATAATTAATTTACATGACAAATATATTATAAAAATTATTTTACACGACAAATTTTAATATTTTTCAATAATTTACATGACAAATAAAAAAAATTATGGGATTATATGTATATATAGAAAATATTAGTTATTTATGAGATAAAAATTGGAGAATTTGTCAGATTCCATTTAAAAAAATGATTTCGTTTCTGATTATTAACTTAATCGTTACAGGAGTCATTTGCATGTTATGCGGACGATTTGATGTTACTACATCAATGACTTCGGGCAGCGTTTCATTCAGAGTTAGAATTCCAGAAAGATATATCAACGAAATTATACCATTAGCGTCTTCAACTCGAGTATTCGGTCTTAAATACGCCTTCTCTTTCGAAGGCAAAACCAAACCAACCGGTCATTCATGTTCTATCGATGAATATGTTGATAATAAACATCAAGGTACAATATGGGCTGGATTAATCCCATTAAATAACACATTAACAGAGTATAGGTTCCTAGATGGCTCGCATGAAGTCTATTTAGACAAGTTTAGATTCAGCTGTGATTTTTATCAGCTTGGAATCGATAAAATCATTGTTGATTATGTTTACTTGAACTTTAGGAGCGGAATATTCATTTTTGGTCTCAAATGCTTCTTCTTTGCTTTAACATTTCCATTCTTATATTTTGTAACCAAAGTTAAGATATCAGAGCTGCGAAAATCACTTAGTTATATTATGTTCTTTATGGCAATCCTATATAATCAGCCATTTTATGATATTTACAAACATTTACAAACAGATCATATTAATGCAATCGCTTTAGTGTGTTTCATATGTATTGTTCTAGTTCTTGCCACATATACAAAGGAATGCAAGAGTGCTTTTCTTAATATCTTTACTCTATTTTATATCATCTTGTATTTTGTTGCTATATGCTGGTTTTTGTATCCATCTATATTGCAGAAGCAGGCTGATATATTCAGTAATATCAATGTTGATAATAATTCGGCAATTTTATATATAGTTTTAACAATATTTTTGCTTATTTATGGAACATTAATTAAATATTTCTACGATCCAGATAAAAGGAAGCTTATATTGTTTTGTATAACAATGTTGTCCCCTATTTCCTTGTTTTTCGCAGGATTTCATTATTCTTGGAACAAATATTACACATTTTCCTACATTTTCGCTTCATTCTTCATTTATACATTCCCGTTCATCTTCAAACTGAAACATTCTAACCAAACATTGAATTTCGCCGAAGATAATTTGAAACCAGTCAAACAAACAGTTGGCTTAGAAGGAAGCGACTCATCAGATGAATACGAAGATGATGTAACTAATACATCAAGTGCACAAAGCGCAAAATCTCCTTTCGAACCTGATGTACACAGCGTAGAAGAAATCTAATTCCCATACAATAATCCTCTCTATGAATAATTTTATTATTTGTTTTGATATTTTTCCATTAAATACTCATGTTAATTAAAGTTTGAATTCCAAATTATATTTTTTTTTTCTTATATATCATATAATACTATGTAAACCAGTATAATAGAAAGTATATTCATTGATATGGTTTTGGGAAAAAGTCAAGAATATGGAAAGACATTAAAATTAACAATTTTTACATTGTTGATTAATTCAAAGGTTAAACTCAGTGATTTAATAAACTTATATGATATAATAATATTATAAGTGTGATTAATGAATTCTTTATAAGAATGAAAAATTAAAGAATTTAGAATGATGATAAATCTGTGATAATAAATAGTATGAATGAATTCCCTGTAAAATAAGGAAGCGCTTGCAATTATTTTTCTATAACAGATTCGAATTTAACAAATAGAAATATCTATTATAATGTAAATTAAGTATATAATGATGAATTTCTTAATGAAAATTAGGCTTGATTTCTCTGTTTGGTTCTTTCGTTTTCTTCTCTGACGTATTGATCCAATTCCAACAATTTATTCACTTTCTTTGTAAGTGTCTCGATATTAATGGGAGGTTTGTTACATGTGCTCACGATTTTATTGAAAACTTCATAATCAGTTGGTTTAGAAGCAGAAGATAAACCTAGTATCATCCATCTACGAATGATTGCATCATAATATATATCTATTAAGGTATTATCTAAATTCAGTAAACTATTTGTAAATGGCGTGAAAGAAACAACATTATTATTCAAATCTCCAACAACTCCAAATGCCTCTCCGTTCATTATATAGACTTTGACTGTAACAATTGGTGGAACATTTTCTTTAAATTCCAAAAATGGTCCATCGGTTGAATTTGGTTTCGTGAACAAAATTGATGAACTCTCTTTCATCGTGCTTCTTACATAAGACAAGTATTTCAATCTATAGAACTTTCTTAGATGAACATCAACTTCGTCGAATTTAAAAGCTTCAGGATTTTTTTCCATCAGTTGTTGTCTCAAGAAAAATATTCTATCGACAATTGTTATTCTTTGATGAAAAGTTAAATCATTTGTCGTTGTACCTTCATTGCACAAAATATCACAGAGAGTGAACTGTACACGCGGTGTGCTCCTTGCTTTCCAAAGAACACCTTCAACAATCGTAAATCCGAGCTGTTGGGCAGAATAAATAGGACTCGGGAAATTGATAGTACAAACTCTCACGAAATTATTTTCTCCAACGAAATAACAATATCCTTGTGTGATTAAAGCCAAAACCCTCAAGCCTTTCTTTTGCTCCATAATGCAATAAGTGTCTTCATCGTTCGATATTATTGAAAAAGAGCCACGATTCAGACTAATTGGGTCTCTAAATTTAATTTCTACAAATTCGTTTATTATATCTCTTCTAACTTTGTTTTCGTCAACTGGATCTATCGCGCAGCCAACTGCTTTGATGATTGGATCTATTGGACTATCTTGATTAACAAGTTTTTCGTCATCTGTTTCTACTAAAATTAAATTAGAATTTTGTGGAATTTCGTGATTATTGTCTGACTTTGAGTTTAATTCTGGAGCTACTGAAACAGCCGAGCTCGTTGGGATTTCGATTTTTTCTGTATATTTATCAATAGCATAGTCATTAACAAGTTTCTCTCCGTAAATTAATTCTAATTGAACTAAATATTTCTCTTTGTCTATTGACATTCTATGGTATAATTGTATTTGTTGAAGAAAATTGCTTGGCCGGAAAGATTTCTCTTCAATTATCCATCTTCCGATCATGTACAAGCATATATCATCTCCATGGGCAGAGCAAACTCCAATATTTGAGATATTCATCGGATTTGAAAATAAAAATTCAAATACTGATGTTTTAAATTCAGCATAATCTGCTTCTGATGGAATTTTACCTTTAGGAATTTTTATAACTTTAGGTTGAATGTACATTTCTCCTGAAAAAGTCAATTCCCTATGCGTAAGAAAAATAACTAGCGGTTGTATCGATGATTTCGTCAATGCGGCATGCATAAGATTCATAGGTGTATTATATGGTGGTAAATATGAAAATATAATAAATTGCGATCCAAGAATTGGCCGAACGTTGGACATTTTGTCACTTTAAAAAATAACCTTATTAACAAATAAAATTAGACAAAGACAACGTGCAATAATGTAAAATTCCTGATAAATTCATTTTACATTTATTACGGTTTTTATCACTAAAATTTTCAATTTTTGAATGATAATGAATATTTAATATATTTTCAAAGCAAAATAAATATTTCTGACATTTGTCAAAGATGAATTGCAAAATGAATTTTTCGTTGAAAAATAATATATATTTAAAGATAATGATGATTGATAGTTATCAGTGCTCTCAAATATTTGACAATTATCAGAATCTGAACCAACTTTTGAATGATTTAACGTTTTTGTCAATTTTTAATATCGAGTAATATATAGATGACCAGATATTAATTCAGAGTTTTGCAATTTTTTGATTATTATCAAAAGCCAGAAATTTACAAAACAAATGTCATTGATTAACAATCTATTTCGGGATTTGACCCTACGACAGATTCAAGCATTTGTCCCTGACAATGGGATCGGATCTTTTAATTTTAAACTTCCTACTATTACTGGTTATCAAAATATTCCGACAAATAAAGATCGAGGATGGCTTTCTAGGATCAAAATAGATTCGGTTCAGTACGATGATACGCTTTCAATGCCTCTCAATGAAAAATACAATATATCTAACGTTTTTATCAACAAATCTTTCGACAATTCAACAGATTATCCGACAATGACATTCACAATACAAAACGATAATTCTCATGATATAAATATTTCATTAGGAATATATTTTGATCTGACCGAAGATATTTATTCTATTAACAACCCTGGAAATCAAAAAATATTTCAAATTAGCTATGAGAAATCTGTATATTTTACCCTGTTATTAGGGAATGACGTTTTAGTTACAGATGTTGATGCCTATTCATATTTGCAACATCCAGAACTTAACGATACAGATGAGTTAATTTGGCAGAACGATTCTGATGTATCAATAAGTGGTGAATCTATAGTTACCTCTTCATATTTCGCATTTTCATGGCAAAATCGAAAAATTCAAAGTAAGCAATCACAGAAATTTACTTTCGTGATAATGAATGGTGAATGCGACCCACCACCATTCAACAACAATGAATTTGTTTATCATTATGATAAAAATGAAAAAATCAATTTCGCCAATCTTATAGATAATTCGTCACCATTTACAAAACTATTCGACTCGCTAACATATGACTCAGATCCACCAAGAGATATTAACATTCCATATGAAATACCATTTTCAGATGAAACAGTCATTCGAAATATAATCATTCATACGACAAAATCGCCAGAATTAGAATTATCCAATGATTCAGGATCTTCAAAACTTCCAGACACAATCAAGCAAGGTGATAAAATTAATATTACTGGAAAAACATTGGATGGAAGAACTTCCAAGGTCGTTTATCTCATTAATGGTGAAGAAGTCAACTCCACAGATTACTTCTCAAATAACACATTAGTAGATTTTGCAAATGAAATTCCAATTCCCAAAAACTCAGAAATTGGTGACAAAATCAACCTGACAATGTATGCTGAAAACATTTATGGTTTCAAATCACAGCCAATAACTAGAATTTTCACACTAGAGAAATTTATGCCTCAAATAATAAATGTAAAGCTGCCTGATAATGAGTCATTTTCTCCAAATGAGACACTAGATATATTGATCACAGCCAAAAACTTTTCTGATGTTAAATATTTTGCAAATCTTTCTGATTTCGCACTTCAAACGCTAGATCAATCACCATTTTCCTTCAAAATCCCAGAAAATATTACAAACGGTACTTATGATCTTATTATTTATGGAATAGATAATGATGGAAATTTCACCAACTTTTGGAACAAAACCATAACAATCCTAAACCCATTAGACATCCCAATAAAGCCAGAAATTCCAAAAATTCCCGAAAAGCCAATTATTCCGATAATTCCTCCTCGTCCAACGACCACACCTAAACTCACAGCTCCTCCTGAATACTCATATTCAGAAACAGTTGTTTTCGTCTCAGAAACAGAATCTCCAATTGTCGCTAATGGAACCATCACATATATAATTGTTTCTACAGCATTTTACACAGCCACTGAGACTTTGATTTCATTGTACATCAAAGAAGCTGAAGAACGAAAACATCAATTTATGATTTCTTCAGGAAGACTCATCCTACTGGCCACTATTGGATTGGCAGTGTTCTTCCTAACGGCTGGCCTTGGAGTTGGTATATATAAGAAAATGACTGAAGTAACATCAGGCCAACTGGAAAGTCAATCACTCGAATCCAGTGATGGATACATTGGAAGGGAAGATATAAGGGTTTACACATTTTCTGATGAAGATGTAGTAAGCTCACTCTTCCCATGCAAAGAATCAGACCATGAGGAAGATGATATAGATTTCGATGGGTTTTATATGATGCAAAGCGAATATTAACTTGTTATTTATTTATGTTTTTTATTAAATTTATCATGTATGCTTTCTTATTAGATACATTTGTTATATCAAAATATCATAATCATGATAAATATTCAAGAGAATATCTCATTAAAAATATTCTAATATATATATATTTCACATAACAGAGGATTTACGGATTCTCTTATGATGTGTGCCATTAGAATAGTTCAATAGTGTTTTTATATTGACATAATGGTCGATTTTTGTCTGCATGTAAATCATAAACTATTTCTCTATTTTTGGAATTTTATTTTGTGATGTATATCTGTATATAAACTAGTAGCTATCATATAAATATTATCCAAATATGGTGTATATACTATAGTATATATGCTATAGTGTTTGTTTTGTGTTGCTTGCTAGTTATCTTACAAATAATGTATTCGAGGAAAAAAAATATCTATTGTAGAACTGAATAGTTATCATCTAAAGTATTTCGTATGCATACATATGAAAGTTTTTATTAAAGATGTTTAGGTTATAAGACTAACAAGATATAAAGTTGTTTTTGTTTTTTGACAAATAATTTTATTGACAAAAATTGATTGTCAGATACGACAAAAGTGACATATGTTAAGCTTAATATGTACTCTTATGAATAATGATATCAATGGGATCTTTTCGAAGCATTTTAGTGATAACATTATCAATATTTATGCCAGTGGCTCATCAAAACAAGACGTAAATGGCTCGATGCAGATGACACAACCTGAATACGCAATTTATCCATGGAATAAAAAGTATGACTGGTGCTCAAACTGCGCTAGAAGCTATGATAATATGCCATGGATTACATTTTCACTCAAAGACCACAAATTAAAAATCAGAGGATATTTTGTTCGATGCGGATGTTGCTACGATCATTGCTGCTGTGAAGATGATGCATATGGTTGCTTTGATTGCTGCTTGTACAGCTGGGCCCTTCAAATTTCAAATGATAATAAAACTTGGACCGAAGTTCATCGGATTGAAAAGGATAATACAATGCGCAGATGCAATGAGAAGACATACAAATTGGATAAAGAGTATCTTACAACATATGTGAGATTAATCCAGATTCGCCCGTATCCAGGTGATCCCCCATGTATGGCTATTAACAAATTCGAATTATTTGGGGACGTTGAAGGTGAAGATGGAAATTCGGAAGATTTCGTCTCATATCATGACGATGATGAAGATGTAAGCATCATTGGACATATTTCTAAGAACCATAAGATTCCAGTTGAATAAATTTCTAGTATGAAACGTATTTTTTAATTTTTTTTTTTTTTTTT
>MRSU01011033.1:0-12948 GCA_008369845.1 Trichomonas gallinae
GCATGACCCCCTACCCATGAATGAAAAATCCATTTTGGTGTCACCCCCTCACTAACTATGTCGGTCGAGCCTTAATATCTTATATATAAACAGATTTCATTTTGATATAATACCATACATACATATATATTTAATGCCTATATATGTATGGAACTTTTTCTGGTTGTATTGTACCAGATCTGATTAAACCGGCCGCAAACAGTTTCATGCAATAATTAGCATTCAATATATTAGGTTCTTTATTGTGGTATGAAATATTCTTGTCGCGGCCTAATATTTGATACTTAGAAGTAAAAATTCCGCAAAAGATAAATGATAGAAGCCAATTACTCATATGCATTTCTACTACAATTGTATTTGGCTTCATAAATATAATATTTGTGAGAAGTGAGCCATGAACAGCAAAAATAAATTTAATTGAAGCAAAATATTTGATTTGATCAATATAACTATCAAAATATATAAGCGGCTCCCAATTAAAGTCAGGAAACGTATTTTTAGCCTTCTCCATTAATTCATCATAATTTCCAATATATCTTGCCATTCCTTGCTTTCTATTTGCAATGATCATTCTTGTTGGTTTGATTGAATCCAATTTAAACTTCTTATTAGCAATTCTATACAATTCTAATATTAATCTTCGATTAACATCACCGCACCATGTTGAATTTAGTACAACTAGTGTTTCTGCATATAATGGGATATTATCTCCTTCTATAATTTGATATCTATGTATTCCAAACGCTTTAAGAGAAGAATACACAAAATCACGAGCGAAAGGTACAGCAATTATAGATTTAGAAAGAATATTTGATGGCGTAGCAGCAATTCCTGGTAGTACTTCAAGTGACCAATGGCCCCAATCAGAAGTATGTTGATGACCATAACAAATAACTTGCTTGTATTTGTAAAAAGTAATTTCTTTCGAATATTTTGGTGTGCCAAACCAATACCTTGGATGGCATTGCTGTTTGAATAGATGAAATCCATCACGTTTTAATATAACGCATTCAGTCGTAAAAATTTCGTTCTCAAGGATGCATATTGTTGGAGGATGAAATTCGCCTATTCCAGGTATGTATCCTGGCTCATCTTTATCTTTGATAAATACAGGGGCTCTCGATTCAATGTTTTTGAACGTATCTTTAATGAAATGTATGACTTTTTTAACTTTTATCGCTGGTGATTTAACAATTACATTCTGCTTATGGAAAGTTAAATTTCCTATTCCGATTATGCTGAAATAGTCTTGAAACTCGACATCCATGTGTATATTTATCTGCGATAGAATGAAATAGCAGTATAAGATAATGACATGTGGAATGATTAATTGAAATATTGCTTTTTTTCCCATTTCATATATAGAATTTTCGTGACATGTAAA
This sequence comes from Trichomonas gallinae, assembly GCA_008369845.1. Taxonomy (NCBI): domain Eukaryota; phylum Parabasalia; order Trichomonadida; family Trichomonadidae; genus Trichomonas; species Trichomonas gallinae. The sequence continues at coordinate 1,385 of MRSU01011033.1, forward strand.
ATATACATCGAAATTACATGTCAAATATAGAAAATCATTTCTTGATTCTGAATTAAAATTCTTCAATTTTAGAGGTATGTGATATATACATATGCTAAGCATATGTGCTACTGGTTGTTGATGTCACGATGGAATTAAGAAACATTCAAAATTGATCTTTAGTATATGGTGTCCAATAAATCTTTTTCATCCTGTTTGTTTCTTCTATATTGAACAATTTACCTCAAAATTTTGGTGTATAATTAGGAATCATATTATGTATATATATTTAGTATGTCAATGTGTTTTTATAATTCATGTAATGTGTGAACGAATTAAAGTGATGATTTTTTTTTAACTTTATAATTTTGTTTTGTTTCTGGATTTTAAAAAATCATTAAGAAACGAGTATATGTTCAGATAATTAAAGTTTCAAGAGCTAAAATTGGAACTATTTGAGAGAATGATTATCCTATTTTTTTTAGTACATATACAAATATATTCATATGTTTTAGCGATTTGAATTCCATTGAGGACGACGATTGCGAGGACGATAGACATCTATATACCCAGATTTCCCTCACTCTTACCAACCGTTTTTTAGGCATTTAACAATTTCAAGTGACTCTGTCTGAATGGCAAGTGTGAGATGAGAATGTTAAAATTTGGATGAACAATTGTTATTGATGAATTTTTTATAGTCATTCCATAATGCATTAAATTGGAGATTTCATGATTAATTATGATTCTTTTTTAATAGTGAAACATAATGATTAATAATCATGAAACACAATGATTAATAATATGTTTAATATTTTTTTTTTTGAATTAAACATAATGAAAATAAAATCAAACAATTTACATTATAGTTTAAAATTCATTCAGTTTCTGTTGTAATGTTCAGCCTTTGCGTGAGAATATTATTCCTCTGCTTTTCTTCATCATTCATCAATTTAAGCTCCATGATTGACTTCTTTGCATCATTTAACTCTTTTTGCAGCTGTGACTTCTGCTTCTCAAGTTTGGCATTATATTCTTCAGTATTGAGCAGGCTGAGTTTATATTTCTCAGTTGATTCTCTGTAGTTATTCATGTCTGCTTGCTGCGACATTAAATTATTTTTCTGAGTTTCAATTTGGAAATTAAGTCGCTTTATCTGACTCTGGAGCTCATATATCGTTTTGTTGAGCTCTACTTGAGACTCTTCAATTCTTTCTGAGATATTTGACTGATTTGTTTCTAATTCTAGTTGAAGATTAATAAGTTTTGATTTAAGCGTTTCTATTTCTTTCTGTTTCTCATGTATGTTTTGATCTTTAAGTTCAAGATCAGATTTACACTCTTGGAAAGATTTTTGCATCGAATTTAATTCCATTTTAAGTGTTTGAGCTTTCTTCTTGTGAATATTAACTTGATCATTCAACTCAAATGCTTTGATAGTTTCTTTATTGAGCTGTTCTTGAAGATTTGTGATAATTAATTTCATTCTTTCATTTTCAAGCGCTGATGTCTGTGATTTTTGATCTTTTAGCATATTTTCGTTCTTAACTAAGTTAATATTTCTTTCATTTTGATCAATTGTTGCATTTAATTCTTCAACAATTTGCTTATTAACTAATAATTCATTATTAAGCGTGGAATTTGATTCTTTCAGATTGAAAACTTCAAGTTCTAAAGATCTAATCTTGCTATCTCTATCAGAAACCAAGAATCTATAATCTTCGATTTCAGATTTCATTTGCGTGTTGGCAGTCCTATAGTTTGATATAAGCTGCTGGTTGCTGTTGTTAGTCTTCTTTAATTCATCATTGAGAGATGTCAATGATTTTACTTGTGCGACTAGAATTGATTTATCATTCCTTAGATTTGCTAGAAGACCTCTAATTTCTTCGATATCTCTAAGCCTACTTTCATTAATTTCTTTGTGCTTATCAGAAATAGCCTTTTGGCTTTGCATTATTTTCGGAATTATTTCATTTTCGTATTTTTGCTGAGATTGTATCCTTAAATTCTTTTCCCTGGCCAATTGAGACTGTAGCAATAATATTTTGTCAGTGAGATGCTCAATAACAAGCTTCGTTGTGTTTAATTTCGCTCTTAGCTCCGTTTCAAATAATAGCTTCATGGATTTCATCAGGGATGATTCTGTGAGTATGTCCATTTGAATGTTCCTTATTGAGTTCTTTATCTCTATTAATCGTGGATCTTGTTGAAATCTATGAAATGCAGGGCTTTTTGGTCCATTTTTCTCAGCATTTTGTTGTATTTGATTGGCAGACACTTTAGCGCGTAGATCTGCAACTTCTGATTGTAATTTTTTGATTTGGAGATCTTGTGTTTTGATTAGTTTTTGGTAATATTCTTCCTTTTGGTTTTGTTTCGCGGCAATATCGATTACTTGCTTTCCTAATGTTTGTATTTGCTCTGAATTAATGTTTTCTGTAGATTTTTTAATATTATGAAGTCGATTTGATAGTTTTTGTACTAATTTTTCTCGATCACTGTTTATTGACTGTTTAACTATCTCTTCAATGCGTTTATGTAGAAAAGAAACCGTGTTTGGAGAAGATAACATTTGTTTTACAATTTTATCTGCGCAAATTCGCTGTAAAGCTTTTGATAACGTTTTACTAAAGCTTTTCAGATGCAAATCATCAGCTATTTCTGGTTGTTTATTGATATTTACTGCATTTTCATTCATTTTAGTTTTTTTCTAAACGTACAAAAATAATAATGAAAACCGACTTTAAATATAGTATATACAGATGCAGAAACTCACTTTTTGTCATATAATTCATGCATAAAAATAGAATAAAAAATAATGAAAATAATTATTTTGGATTTATATATTTTTAGTCATAAGACTATGATTATTCATCTATAAATTTCACTTTTTGTCATATAAATTATGCATAAAAATCGAATTAATTCTGATCAAATATATTTTAGTATTTTTTTTTTAATGTAAATCATTGTATCATAAATATCACGTGCAAGAATCTTTAGATACAATATAGTTTAAGTGGAAACATTCATATTAAAAGCAAAAAAAAAAAAAAATTACAATTAAATATTAATCATGAACATCTGATTTCTACATAAATGAGCTAATTCAGTAATAAATACATCATGTTATCTATTTTTAATAAAGAAAAACGATTTGAGAAAATATAATAAAAAGCAAAACTCTATATTTATTGAATAAACAAAGTTCTATACTTGAAATGAACAGAAGAGTATGAAGAAAGACAAGTAAAGAAGAAAACTTATACAACTTCATTGCATTCGATGCAGTTTTCAATCATTGTACGAATATTACGACGCTCTAGTGCAGCCAAGCAGCGTTCTTTGTCGCGCAATTGTCTGTTAATAGAATCTTCTTGAATATGTTTTCCTTTAGCGACAGTGATGAAAATTTTTGAGTGGAATCTCTGTGGAAGTACTTTAAGTAATCTCTCTCTAATGCACAAGCCAAGAACTGCAGGCAATGAGCAATTTGGTACTGTCGGGGTAAAAACGAGATTTACGCGTCCCTCTTTATCATCAACCTTAATATCATCTGGAGAAACGATGTGTAGTTGCTCTAAAGTGAATGGATGCTCTGGATCTTTTACGAGTCTTACATAATTGTAGATTTCTAGTGAATCAATCGCTTCGCGTTCAGGAGAATCCAAATCATCTTCCGTAGACCTAACATATTTAGCGCTACTATAGACAACAGGATTCGGATTTGACGCCATTTTTTTGTTTATCGTTTTAATTTGGGTCAGACCTTTTTAATGGTAGATATGGATTCTACATGTCCTAGAATAGCTATTTTCATTGCAAAAATCGTGTTTTAACAATATTTAAATCTTTTCCCAAATTTCATGTGATTAAGGTTTTAATCTACATATTTAATATACATCTTGTTTTCTATGATATATGATATACTCATACCCTAGTTTCGAATTTATTTTAATTTTGAAATTTGATTTTAATTATAGAAGCTCATGAATATGATCATTCTATTATATCGGTCTAATATTTGTTAATAATATATTGACATGAGTAGATTAAATGATAAGATAAAAATCAAAAAAAAATATTATCAAATTTTTATATCATTATATTTATCTTTCATATATTTGGGTTCATTTGAATATATCTTAAGCTATTATGGCTGATTTGAAAAGATATAAAAATCAAAAAAATTAAAAATAGCAGAAAGTTTTAATTTTGTAGCTCATACATCTTTGCAATCGTGATTTATTCAGAATAGAAATAGAAAATATTTATCTTGGTGATTTTGGAGATTTTGGTGACTTTGGAGACATTGGGGTCTTGTGTGGCGATGAAGGAATTGAAACACTTTGGTATGAATCACCTGGATTTGTGCTCCCTCCGACGCTATATATACTGACTTTCTGTTCAATATGATCAAACATTGTATAGTTCTTCTTATGTACTTCCTGAAGGAAGATATCGAGTTCTCTGTTCTTCTTGTCTAAAAGATCCTTGATTTCATTGAACTTTTGTTGGGCATAAATCATCTGATGGGCTTTTGAGACGTGCGCGAACTCAAGAGCAAATATTTCAACAGCTCTGAGTTCTAACACATCATAGAATGAGAGAATTCCGCCTTTTTCTGTATTCTTGAAATTTAATTTTGTAGATGGGTTGTTATTGATAGAGTTTGAGAACATCAAAATGATAGCGTTGAGGAATTCTTCGAATTCGATAGTGAGAGAGTATTTCCTTTCGATTGTTTGGAATTTTTTAAGATCAACCTTTGATTTCATTAAGAAAAAGATGTCGTCGTACTTATGCATTTCGAGTTCGATTGAGTGTAATTTCTTTTTGTTCAGTTTCTTGAAGACTTTGAAGTGATAAACAATTTCTTTTTCAGTTAACTTGAGATCTTGGTCGAAAATGAGTTTACTGTCAAGCTGCTCTGGCTGGACTTCTTCGACATTCTGTTGTTCTTCGACGTTCTCGTTTGACTTGTGAGAGTTTTTCTCAGTCATAATTTGTGGTAATAAATGTAAACAAAAAGTGACAAAACGCACTCAGTTAATTTTTACATGACACCTTATTTCTCTAAATCTGTGAGTTTTATCATATAATATATCATTTTGTCGCAGAAATTTTCCAAAATAATCAGTTTTGCTTTTCAAAAATTAATATTTCAACGAAATCTAATGCTTATATAATCATTATATAAATAACAAACATATACACACCATTAAAATCGTCGTATTTCTTTTATAAGTCCTTAAACATAAATCTTTGAATGAGTATTCAACATCAAAGGCCACTCTCTTCGTCTATTGACAGTCGAGGAATCCAACAAATGAATACCATTCTTGAAATTAAAGATATAATTGTGAAAAAAAATTGAATTGACGACTTTTTCGTCACTTTTCATTTTGTTCGTTACTTTTTCGACAAAGTTGGGCAGATTACTACAACAGCAGCTTACAATACAATGAAGAATCAAACAATCCATCACATGAATTCATTTCAGTTAGCAATGGTATCTCATATTACGTGTTGTACTGCAACTTTATTAACCAGAATTCTCTTGGTGCAATAAGATTCACAGAGAATAAAGATTCCACCAATTTACTTCTTGAAGCCACAGTTTTTGATAACTGTTCTTCAACAGATTTGGGTGGCTCTGTTTCCTTTTTAAGAGGTGAAGTTATCCAAGAACGCGTTTGTTATTATAAATCAATTTCATCATGTCAAAGTCATGCATATTCATGCTATGTCTCATCAAATACACGAAATTATTTTAAATTTTCTACTGTTTTTGACTGCGGTGACTATGAACAAGCTTGTACGATTGAACAAAAATTTGGAACTGTCCAACTCGATAACGTTAACCTTACGAATAATAAAGCTTATGACAGATCTTCGTATGACATTATTTATGGAGAATCAGGAAGTTTCATCCAATATTCTTCATTTGTGAGTCAAAGTGAAAATGATGGTGGTGTTTTTTTTGGTTATACTGGTAAACTATTTGCTGTTTTTAAGCGGTGCAATTTCATAAAAAATAAAGCTGTGAGTGGAAATATTTTAAGGTTAATTGAAATAGATCATTGCTCTAACGCGGAAGTTGTTGAATGTTGTTTTAAAGAGAATTCATGTGATTACACTTTTTGTTGTTTAGATTGTAATATTACTTTAAAAAATTGTTACTGTGATGAAACAAGAACAGAAGTATATGGATATGCAACAGTTAAAATCGAAAGTCCTAAAACTAATTCTGACTCAGTTTCGCTTGGATTCTTTGTCATCAGGAAATGTGAAGATTTTGTCCCACGAGCGAAATCAAAAGTTTGCAAGAACTGTTTCATAACACAAGAAATAGTTTCTGCATTTGGAAAATCTCTTACTTTGTTTTCAAGTTAAATTTGTTAATTTTTTTGAATCACCATGAATAAAAAAAAAAAAACTGGATGCTAAACAAACAAATTTTATAATTTATTTTCCGCGGCGTGCTTTTTCTTTTTGAATCCATGGCGCGTCGCTTGTTTTTCCGGTTGTCACTCTGATGTCCATATGAGGTATTTCCTCGAATCCGTATGACTGTGCGACTCCTTCAATGTCGAGTTTTTCGACGTCAAAGCAGTCCTTCATTTCGTGGCTCTCGTAGCTCATCAGATAAGCTCTGAGCGCTTCACGTGCTCTTTTCTGGATCTTTTTGTCGCCCATCAGTGCTTGCATTGTCTTGCGGAGGTCAAGTATCTTGTTCTCAGGGAATTTTACAACTTTAATCGGAACTTTGTTCTCTTTTAGTTTGTTGACAAAGTTTTCTTCATTTTGGTGAAGAATAATCAGAGCTTTTCCGCTTTTTCCTGCTCTAGCACATCTACCAACTCTGTGGATATACTCGCGGACACTCTGCGGTGGGTCGTACTGTATTACCCAGTGGACTCCTTCAATGTCGAGGCCTCTTGCAGCTACATCTGTGCATAACATAATTCCAGATTTCTTTTTACGAAATTCTTCGAGATTTGTAAGTCTTTTCTGCTGTGTTTGATCACCGTGAAGTGTGAGTGTGTTAATCATCATCTTTTTAAGATAAATATGATGGAATTTGGCTCCTGCTCTTGTATTAAAGAAAACCATTACCTTCTTATCTGAATTTCTCTTCAAAATAGTGATTAAGAGCATCAAACGCTTTGGTGCTGGAATAAAGAAACAATCTTGCAAAAGATTTGCTGCTGTGACTTCATCTGCATTATCATCAACTCCAACATATACTGGAGAGTGTTTGAACGAAATTTCAGCGAGTTTATTGACATCTTTCGTTTGAGTTGCGCTGAACAAAGCTGTTTGTCTTTCTGGAGGAATTCCTTCAATGATTTCATGAAGCTGGTCTTTGTATCCATCTTCAAGGATTCTATCTGCCTCATCAATAATCAGCATCTTAAGATTTGATAAGGACCAATCTTTTGTAGTGAGCAAATGATCAACTAAACGTCCAGGAGTGGCAACAATGAGGTTTATACCTGACTTCAGCAGTGTTGTTTCGTTCTTCTTTTCTTTTCCGCCGTAAACTGCGCCCAAAGTTATTTCTGTGTCTTTTAGAAGGAGCTGTGCGACATCGAATATTTGCTCTGCGAGCTCTCTCGTAGGTGCTACTATTAAAACGACTGTTCCATTTTTCTTCGAAATGTTATTTTTGAATAATAAATCGATGGCTGGAATGAGAAATGCGAGAGTTTTACCACTGCCTGTTTTAGCAGCAGCTAATAAATCACCACCTGATAACAAAACAGGAATTGCTTGCTCCTGAATTGGATACATTGTTGAAAAAGGCAGACGCCTCAACGATTCCTTTGTTTTATCGCATAGATTAAGAGTTGAAAACTCCTTTTTTGGCTGTTCTTCGGTTTGTTTTTCTTCTGTCGTGCTCTGAACATGTTCTTCCATAATGATTTTTAAAAAATTTATTGGCCGTCAAAAATTTTATTTTACGTGTCAATTTATAAACAAAATATTTATTTACATGACAAAAAACATTTTACATGTCATAATAATTTGAGTCCTATTTTACATGACAATAATTATATTTTACATGACAAAATAAATTTTTACATGATATAATTATTCGAGTCCTATTTTACATGACAATAATTATATTTTACATGTCAATATTTATAAAAAAAAATATTATAGATATAGGACGAATAATTATTCTTATTTCATAATGTGATGAATAGGAAAATGATTCTATGTTTCAGAAATCTCTATTTATTTAAATCAAAATCATATATAAAAAAATCAGACATAAATATGTAAATTGTATGAATTATTCTTCATCACTATCAGTTTTTTCAACAACGACACCATCTCTTTCAGCGAGGGCGGCTTCAATATATTTAATTTGTTTATCAATTGTTTTTGTATGCTTAATCATTGAAGAAATGCCCATATTTGATGCACGAAGGATAGTTTCGGCTTTTTGAATTGTTGCCGCGTCCAAATTATATGTTGGCGGAACAATCAAAGAATCTTTAACAAGTTTTGCCTTAAGTGACAATGTGTTCAAAGCTGCAACATATTGGTTTGGCTTATCAACTTCTTCTTGTATTTTTTGAAGTTCATCTAAAAGTTCTTGTTCTTCTCTAGACAATTGGAAGCCTGAAAGCGCTTTAACTTCTGATTTTTCTAACACTGACATAAGCATTGTCTGTATTTCGTTGTTTTTCTCTGTAATTGATTGAATTCTCGAAGCTAGAAGCTCTTTAAAGTCCTTATTGAGGTTGATAATTTTCTCTTGCATTGTATAAAGCTTGTTTTTCATATGGGTAATAATTTCTTTCTGAGAATTTTGTCTTGCAACAATTCCTTCGAAACCAGCAATAACAGCTGGCTGGTATAGCTTTGGATCAGGATTTGATTGTTTTGCAAGATTCACAACATCAGCTTCGAGGTTTAGGTTTGGAGATTTACTTAATGCATCATAAACTATTTGAACAAAACGACAATTGGGACTACTAGTATCATACGCTGCTTTTAATTCATTGATTCTCTGTATTAATGGATTAACTGGTTTAGGTGCTGCTTGTGCATTTTTATTTCCAAAAAGACCAGTACCAGTCTTGCTTCCAAAACCGCCAAGACCCGCTGGCTTTGTTCCAGTAGCAGCTGTTCCACTGGCAGTTTGGCTTAAATTAGATTGGGATTTTGATGATGATACACTCATGAAAAATTTTGAAAATTTAATTGAGACAAAAAGATGGATATAGACTCAGCTCGCTGTATGCTATCGAAATTATAAATTTTTGAGCCCAAAATCGAAAAATATTATTCAAAAATTCTAAATCCTTAACAATTCTTGAAAAATATACCAAAATCATGAAACACTACATATAATAAATCTTAATTCATTAATATTTTATCAAAATTCACGAATTTTCATTTCGAAAATTTAATAATTTTCATTTCCAACAATAATTATCTTACCAATAGAATACAATCATCTTAATAATAGCATTGGTAAAGTTGGTAAATATTAATAAAAAAATTGAGCTATTCATAATATTTATTGGCAAAAAGTGGAACTATTATTGTATATAGTTATTTTATGCAAAGAAACAAGCTATGATTGAGATAATAATTTCATTGTTATGAAATGACGAGATCTTTCATATTTGGACGTCTCATTATAAAAAGTCATATATACATCTTGATATTGTAATTTTGATAGCACAAGAAATTATTAATTTTTTTTAATATGATTTTTTATTACATTACATAAAGATTATCTTACATATGAAAACACTACAACGAGTCAAAAAATTACTTATTGTCTGATTCATTATCGAAGATATTAATATCTTCGAGTTGTTGCAATCTCGGCCTATTTGTATGGCTGGTATTATCTGCAGCCTTAGGATGGATATCGACAAACTTCGCTTTTGTCGAAATAAACTTCTTAGCGACAGCATTTGTATCAATGGATTTAATCTTTCTTCCATTGCTTCTTCTTCTCTTTTCTTGTTTGGTGACTTCAACTTCTTGGTCAGGCCAGAATGCCTTGATGATCTCCATGGACTGTGATTTCATGTCTTCGAGGTCTCCTCTCTCTTCCAAATCATCTTGAAGACATTGATGAATGAAAACATCGACAAACTGAGTTTGGCTGATAGCAGCTGGGAATTCATCTGAAGGAGATTCCTTGTATTTCTGGAATCCAGTTTGGAGCTCGCCTGGACAAGTTATTTGATATCCATAAGCAGTGGAGAAGATTTGCATGATAAATTCACGGACAATCAGCTGAATATATCTCATTGGGAATATTGGTTTGAATTTAGTGATATGATCGCGTATCTTTTGAGAATAAACATCGATCACATCTAAAATTTCTGCAGGAAAGTCATCCATACCGATAACCACTGCGTAATGGCAATCAACATTCATGACAAAATACTTCTCAACTGTCTCTTCGAGAAGTTTTGAAGCCATAATTGAATGTACGCCAATTAAATAGCCGAAAGGAGCTTCAAGTGCTGTCATAGCAACTGTTGGGAGTAAAGGAATGAATGTACCCTGCCATCTTAGCGGATAAAGCAAGGCAATAATGGCGAAAGATGTTTGACCTAAAAGTTCAATGTTAGATGACAAAACGATCATTCGAGCATCAAGCATTGTTGCAACAATTGAAGCTAATATATCGTTAACGGAAAATCGTGAGAACAAAAATGATAATAATTTCATGATTTCATTTTCTGGACTTAGATGATCGAAATTCTGCAATTCGAGACCAGCCTTGATGGTGAAAGACCAATCGTAAGGTCTTCTGATTAGCTGAAGATGAAGAATATTATTTAAGTATGTTTCTGCATCTGATTTTGACTTTGAATAGTATTCCGCAACACTCTGCACGATTTCGCAGAACAATGATGGATGAAAGTATTTCGAAACAAGAGTAAATGCGCTTCTTTCTAGTTTTTCTTCTCTGCTATGCACGAAACAGTATGAATACTGCTTTTTCTCATCTGTGAATGCGAAGTAGTAAGTCTGCTGCTCGCTGGGTGGAAGTGGTGTGTCTTTATATGGAAAACAAAAGTTTCCGAGTTGTTTATTTAAATCTTCGGCAACTTTCGGTGATTTCTGATAAATTGGATCAAAATTATAGCCTGTTTTATCATTCTGCGTTACTCTGACGACGTAATCGAAATAGTTTGAATCATTCGGCGAGAAAAAATTAAACATGAATTTATATGATACTTTTTTATGATGTCACTTTTAAATTATCAAAAATATTGTCACTTTTATTGTCGGTTTTAAATTTAATTTGTCACTTTTATTCACAGTTTTTCACTTTTTTGAAATTGACACTTTTCATTTTTATTTCGTCACTCTTCTCAAAAAGGTGTCGACAGGATAAAAAAAGACGTTGATACTGCACTTAAAGTCATTTTTAATGATTTTAATTCTGGTATTAACATCAGTTTGTGATACTGTATATGCTGATTAAATATCAAGCTTCCTTGTCATTAACAAGACAAGTTTAGATTTTGATTTATTCAGATGATCATAGCAAATATAAGCATTTTTTTTTTTTTTTTTTTTTTTTTTTTTGT
>MRSU01011035.1:0-23975 GCA_008369845.1 Trichomonas gallinae
ACAAAAGAATATAATTTCAATTCTTCCTAATATACCAATCGAAATTGATACATCTTCACTTATTTTACAGATTTTCCGCTACTATGATTTCGATGAAAACATCAGACAATTGATTCAAATTGTTTTTGCTCAATTGGAATTTGCAGAAAACAACAATATTCCGAGCATCATCATTAATTCTTTAACGACATTTACTAATATCGTCCGAAAATTCGCTGGAAATGTATTTCTGAACGAAATTATTAATCTCGAAGTACTTCATTCGAAAATTTTACAATTTTTAGCGTCAGATGACAAAGAAATAGTTAAGACGACATTGTATTTATTAGAATCTCTGGGTCAAATTACACCAGCTGATATTGAAGCATGCTTGAACATCATTTCTTCAAAATCAGATTCAGCTTCCAATGCTGCAAGGTTCTTAGATAAGACAGTACCATTTTGGGCTGAAACATTCGCAAATCAAATTTCAAAATTTATTGTCGAGAATGTTTTCGATCAATCATACCAACTAAAGCGTACATTATTGACTATACTATCAAAGATATGCATGTATATTACAGATTTAGATGAAAGACTTCCTGAAGTGTTTCAGACGTTTTTATCGGATCAGCTAATTGCCAGGCAGCTAATCAATGGATTATATGACTTAGTTACAAGAACTTCTACAAATCCTGATTTCTCATGGTTCAATTCTGCAATTAGTGAATCAATTGATGACATTGAGGCATTAACCTTAGATAGATCCCAAATAGTTGCTGAAAAAGCTAAACAAATCATGGAATTGCTTTAAGAATATACAGAATAATTGTTTGATAAATAAATACTATGATTTACAAATTTTCTCCGTTTTGTGCCTTTTTTGAGTGGTTTTCAGTGCCAAAAATATATCAAGGCCCATTCAAGAGACAGAAAGCGATGAATTTCTGTAAATCTATTCATTGATCACGAATCTGACTTGCAAAAGCAAGAAACGCTTTGCAGGTCGCCATTTTTGTCCCAAACCGAAAAGAGGAACGAAAAAATGACACTATGATTGTCTATAATTGCTGAAATTAAAATCAAACAAATATAGTCACCTATAATCAACCAGCCACCTTATAAATCACTTATTTAAACCTGTTGTATAAGATAGTTTCTGAAATAAATATTTGATGATAATATATTATCTATATTTATAAACAAACAGTAATTCAATATAAAACAAAAACAACTAATAATAAAACTGAATTGCAGAATATTAATCCAATTCAATCAATTAATATTATTCAAAAAATTAATTAATAAATTTGCAATAATGGACTTAATGATTGGTTTCTTGGGCCTTCTTGCGTAAATTATCACGTTCTTTTTGTAACATCTTGCATTCTTCAGCTAATTGATTAATATCTGCCTTTTTCTGTTCTATTTCCTTTTCTATCTTTACAATATCTGATTCAAGAGCTCTGAGCTGATCTTTTGCGCGATGTTTTTTAATTTCATTTCGTTTAATATCAAAAATATCATCTAATTGGGCTCTTCTCTCGGATATTTCGTGGCATTTTGCTTCAACGTGCTTGATTCTCATTTTATATTCTGCAATTTCAAAATCAATTTGTTCTTCTTTCTTCTTGTAATTGTCTATAATTACTTTTTTACGGAGTTCTATGAGTTTGCATTTCTTTTCAAGAGATTGCATCGAATCTTTCGTAAGTTGAATTGCATCTAATGCAAGTTTTTCTCGTTTTTCGTACTGTTGGCATTGTTTTGCATTTGAATCCATCTCTTCTTTTTCTGACTCTTGAAGAAACTTATCTAATTCCTTTTTCTTTTCGAGTAATGTTGGAATCATTTTTTGCAAAACAGACTGCTGCTTTTTAACGCTTAATAATTTTGCACTTTGGCCATCATACACTTCACGAAGTTGATTATATTGTTCAGTAAGCTCTTTTAAAATTTGGCGCTGTTCTGCAATATTTTTGCTCATGAAAAAAAAAGACAGACCCTCTTATTACTTATTATTTTGGGTCTGTCAAAAATTAGATTTACATGTCAAAATTAGTAAAAAAATTATTAGTCAGATGGTGTTATCTTAGAGGTCAACACAGTATTAACAGATGGTTTGATATTGTGCTGACATCGAATATTCCGCCAATTTTCTTGTTTTTGCTCAAGATCTCAATTGGAATTCAATTTCGAGGTCGCATAACCAAAGATCTTTAAAATACTTTTATTTAGTTATATATATAACTTTATTAATATTTGCAGGCAAAGGTATACCATGCAATAGAATAAAGTCTGCAATTGATGATCTCATTCACGTTTTTATTGATAACTGAAGGTGCCACCCTGCCACCAAATGTAGCGAGGCTACATTGGATGGCACAGTGATATTTGCAGTCATCCTTGATCAGCTTTTGAGGTTTGAGAAGATTCTTCAAAGCTTCACTCGATACTGCAGCTATTGATTGGAATGGAGCCGTGTTCATTGACATATAGTTCCTTTCCAATCAATAGTTGCAGCATTGAGTCAATATTTCGCATCAAAGTTTGAAATCAATAAGCTGATTGACGCTTTGGTGGGAATTGTAGATTCAACTGTGCCACCCTTTGTAGTTGCGCTACAAAGGGTGGCACAGTGGCATCTGCAGTCATCATGAATGCCGATTTTAAGATTCAATGGTTCCTACCCCCATTTAAATATTTTGACATTTTTTACTTTACAATTAACTTTTCCTGATGTCACTTTTGGAAAAACTGAACTAAATTCAAGAACTCCCAAATGTTTTCTTTTGGTGATTATATGGTTTTCCTTATGGAAGATACTTAACCTCTCTATCAGAAAATTTTGAATATAAGATTGGGGAAGTGTCCTATAAATCCATATTTCCAGCATGAGTTTGATTCTTCGTATGAATTTTCATATGATTGTTTTATCTCGATGGCATTTTTGACTTTATATATATTGAGCAATTTTTGACAATCAGGTAAAGGGTCTTCAGTATAGCACACATTTTCTGAATCAGAATAACCTTTGTATTTTACATAATAATTATATATTCCATTTATTTATGTATGTTTAACAATCTTTTCAACTTCAAATTCATCATCTGTGGTAGAATTCATTAGATCAAGGATAATTTTCAAACATTTGGGCTTTCGTCAAGTCCTTCTTGTAATTCTTTATCAATGCAATGCTTCATTATAAATGTTTGACCTCCTTCCATTCTTTGATTTTTTTCAGAAATTGATTTATCAGTGTATTTGAGAATATGCCTAAATATATTTCTCATGAAGTAAAATAAAAATAGTTTTAATTTTAATTATGACTTGATAATTTCTTTTGATCCTCCTAAAGCAGTGGTTATTAGTAATGGAAAATCATTGCTCATTAATTAATTATATAATAAAACAACGAAGAATGCTCTGCATCTAATAAGACAAATATGGTAACAAGTTTTTAATCACAAGATCGCATTTTGATGACTCGGGGAATGCAACATGTTAATCATTCGAACATGTAATCAACAAGAATCGTAATGGCATCTCAATATTAAGTGCAAATTCTACTCGCATTTTTCATCTTCTTTTTCCATTGATTATAGTTGGTTAGACCAATTCAAGGGTGGCGAATAAAGAGCTAATTGATCTTATTTCTGGACCTATTAATCTTTTATGCAACGATTGCTAATTTTGAAATATTGTAATGCTTGAACCCAACATACCTAAAAAATGCCTAATACATATCCAATATGTGAGATTGCTAACTTTAATTAACTGCTTAATAGATCCACTTATGTCGGCTAAAAATGGTTTTTCCCAGATAGTTACATGAACTTTGAATTTTCCTAACTATTTATTAGACTTTAGATCCATCCGATTTAATTCTACTCTTCATGAAAGAGTAATTAAGATTTTGGTCAAAGTTCCTCTAAAAAATCAAGTGTTCCTTGCTCGTATATAATGTTCTGTACCGAAAGTCGGAACGAAAAGTGACGAGTTTACACGTCAGATTTGACGAGTAAAGTGTACAAAAGTAACACTTTAAACAGGGGGTGCATCCATATCTGTCACTTTTCAAATGATTGTATAATAAAAGTCTAAATTTTTGAGATAAAGAGTTTGATGAAATATATGAAGATAGTGCCAGCGTCAGATATGGCGCCTGAAGCAAGTTTAAGCTCTTTCATCATTTTTTTTAGAAACTGCTAAGACAAGTGGTATCAATTTCTGTTGATTTCGCTCGAAAACTAAATTCATCGAAATTTTGATCTCTAGCGAGATCAACAGAAGGCGCCATATATTAGGTGTATACGCGCACATGAAACTATCATGACACTGCATATGCCTCAGATATAGAGCCTGGTGCAAGATGATGCTCTGTAGTCATCTGAAGAAGACTGGTAACAGCGAATGCTACTTGTCTTAAGCAAAGTGTCATCTTAGATCATGGCTCTTTGCCGCGGACAAGTGGCATTCTCTCTTAGCAATTTCTAAAAAAAGATGAAATCTTCATTGAATGTCACTTTTTAAAATTGAGATTCCACCCCTGTTTTAAATCTGTCACTTTTGGTATTTTACATGTCAAATCTGACATGTAAGCACATCAACGTTCCGCATTTCGGTACAGGGTATGTTTTGAACGTCATCAATTGCTCCGCTTTTCCGAAAAAATGAGAATATTTGAAGATATTTGACATGTAATATTTGTAAAGAATTGTAATGTCAGAAAATACTCGTTATTTTCTCAAAAAAAGACCTAGCCTATGATTCTCACTATTGACCAAATTCCTGAAATAGTGAGCTCTCTAGATTCTCATGAGAAAGCCTTGGCAGTCGTTGGCGAGAATGCTTTGAATTTTTCAACGCTTAAAGAAAACAATATCAATATTCCACCGACTTTCGTTATTACTTCTGAGACAAAAAACGTTATTGCGAAGAACAAAGGCCACCTCACTGAGAGTTTGTGGCAAGATATTCTTAAAACAGTAAGAGATTTCGATGATCGAACAGGAGCGAAATTCGGAAACAAGAATCCAGCATTTTACAACGTTGTCGGTGAAATCCCAGGTGTTGTTATTTACAACCTCGGATTCAACGATTTTACAGTTCACGAGCTCGAAAGGCAAACAAATAACAAAATTTTAGCTTACAAATCATATTCACGACTTATATCATCATACGCAGCGCTTGTTGCATCAATTCCATCAGAGCTTTTCGATGAAACTCTAAAACAATTTATGATTGCGAGAAATCTTACAGCAATCAACGATTTCACACACAGAGAGTGGATTCAAATCACTAAATTGTTCAAAGGCATCTACGTGCACTACGTAGGACGTCCTTTCCCACAAGATCCATATGAGCAGCTTAAAAACGCATTAGAAGCAGTTCTAAATGCTAAATACACAATATCCAGGCAGAAATTAGCTGGCCGCGTGAATATTGACTACATTCCAACAGCTCTCGTTCAGAGAGTTTATTTTGGCGGAAAAGACAACCGTTCATCAGTTGCTGTTGCTTCTACTCATGACTTACAGACAGGACGTATACAGTTCACAGGAGTTTTCAGTGCACAATGCGAACTTCATGATTTGATAAATGGTTATCTTACACCGAAATCGATTGACGACCTGAAAACACTTTACCCGACACCAGGAAATACAGTTCAGTCTATCATGGAAAAGGTTTCCTCTCTTTTCAATCACGCGATGACTGTTGAATTCGTAATCAACGAAGACAAAGTTTTCGTCGTCAAAATCGAAAAGACTTTATTCCAATGCAATCTTGGTTGCGTTGCTGCAATGAATCTCATCGAAAGCGGAAAAGACAAACTTGATGTTATTAAATCTATGCTTACAGCAGAGCTCAGCTCAGTAATAGCACAAGAAGTATCCAATGGCTCAGTTAATTATTTCTGTCGTGGAATTTCCGGTGCCAACGGCGCAATTGTTGGAAAAGCATCACTTTCCAACGAAGACTGCTTAGCGAGGGCTGCTGCAGGCCAGAAGGTCGTTCTCTTCAAGCATTCGATTACGCCGGCCGACTTAGACGCAGTTTTGGCAGCAAAAGCAGTTGTCACTGAAAGCGGCTCCGAATTTTGCTACGCGGCTGTTTTGTCGCGAACACTCGGCATCCCGGCAGCCATAGCTTGCGGAGACTTGACCATAGATTCCACAAGAGGCCAGATCTGTGGAAACGGAAAGACTCTACATGTCGGAGATACAGTTACAGTAGAATGCGGCGGTGTTTTCAGCGAGCCACAACAATTAACTTCACCTGTTGTCGCAGAAGAAGCAAAGCCGCTTCTCGCAGTCATAAATGAGCTGAAGAAGAAGTCCAGCATGCACGTCTACAACTGCGCAGGTTCTCCGGATGAAGTTAAAGCCGCTGTCGAATGCGGATCAGATGGCATCGGCGCGTATTACATCGATAATATTTTCAGAGAAGAAAACAACAGGAAGAAGCTTGTTGACTTCCTGACGGACACAGATAACAACGAGAAGGAGAAGGCAGTGCAGCAGATCATCATGGATAACCTCACACAAGCTATGGCAAACGCACCACAAAGCATCTTCACTTTATGTTTGCTGACAAACGGCTTCTCTTACTTCTTGCCGAGTGTCGTTCAACTCACGAAGCAAGTCGCTGAGCTGAGAGTCAGGAAAGAGCACGAAGAAGGCTTCAACAGAGACGCCGAGCTTCAAGATAAACTCAAACAGTTGGAGGTCGCCAAGAAGTATGGAGAATCGAATCCATTGATGGGTCTTCGCGGCGCAAGACTGTCTATCAGGCATCCCAAGCTATTCGACGTACAAGCGCGTGCTCTTTACGGAGCCATTACTAACACAGA
The DNA here is from genome assembly GCA_008369845.1 of Trichomonas gallinae. Classification (NCBI taxonomy): domain Eukaryota; phylum Parabasalia; order Trichomonadida; family Trichomonadidae; genus Trichomonas; species Trichomonas gallinae. The sequence goes on from MRSU01011035.1 coordinate 6,833, forward strand.
CAGAGCAGAAGATGCACCAAGGGTCAGAATAATGGTCCCGCTGATTTCTACAGGTGCAGAGCTCAAACACTTAGAAGCACGTTTAGGAAAGATATGCGACTGCGGAATGGTCGACTTGGGCCCGCTTTTCTCATCACCGCGCAGCTGCTTGGCAGCCAAAGAGTTCATCCACACGAGCTCCTTCATGTGCGTCGACGTCAAAGGTCTCCAAGAGACAACATTCGGCATGACAGAGCATGATGCAAGGAGAACATTCCTTCAGGAGTATGTTGACTGGAGGATCATCGACGACAGCCCATTTGATGCTCTTGATGTTGATGGCGCTGGTATCCTCATAAAGCAGGCAGTCTCACAGAGAACATCAGAAGTTCCCGTTGGCGTCTTTGGTGATTTCGTCTGCAGCAAGACAGACATAACAGACTTGAAGAGATACGGCACAGACTTCATCATCTGCAGCTGCAAGAAAGTTCCAATGGTCTCTCTAAGCTGTGTTCAAACAATATAAAACATTATATTTATCTTTTTCTCAATATATGTATTTCAATCTTGTATCCATTAAAAAATCAAATGTTTTATGATAGATTTTCTAGAATTAAACAGAATGATCTGTATGTGACAAATTTGCTAGATAAACTACATCATATAATGCCAGCGATCTATATTTTTGCTTTTCAGAGTCTTTTAGTATGTAATGAATTTTCACCCTGAAAAACAAAATCATAGACTGATTTGCTAATGAAACGAAGCACTTTGTTAAGCCAGCCATTGATATTTCTTTTCAGAAATATTAATAAAAACAGATAATTTTCGATGCAACCTCTTTTATTAAGTATGATTTTACCCAACAAACTAATATCATGTAAATATTCCATTTTCATACTTCGCCATAAATGATGCGTAGAAATTTGTTCAAGGTGAAAAAATTGCCGAAGAACCATTGATAATTCGTTCAAAAATTGAAATATTTGAGCATAAATAATATATCTTTATTAATTCTAATGTGCTGGCTGAAGCTTTGTAGAACGAACAACATTCTTCTGGATACCAGCGCGCTCGCCCTTGTAAATACCATCGCGGGGAGCGTTCTTCTTCTTGTGCGTAGTAGTATACTCCTGCATTGCAACTGCATATTTGTGACTGCGCAGATTTCTTGGGTTTGACTTTCTCTTCGAATTGTTTGGAATAATAACCTTGTTCTTGAGAATAGACGTAGAAACTGGCCTGAATTCGCCTTCTTCGATCTTCTGAAGATGATCTGGAATATGTTTCTGTGGAACTTCTTCTTCCTCTTCTCCTTCCATATCTTCTTCCATCTCTCCGACTTGTTCTTCTTCTCCGGCCTCTTCTTGTTCGCCAGGAAGCAATTTTTCAGCTTCTTCGATATAATCTAAGCTAGGATGTGATGTTGACATGTAACCAGTAGATACTAAGTATAGATAGAAACTTGCGTTTGTTAAAATACTATTTAATAACATTTCCTCGTGTGGTTTAATATTTTCTGAATTTAATTTATCTGTTGTATTGATAAGTGTTGTTAAAACTTGTTGAATCTTATCTTTTAGCTCATCTTTCTCCTGTTCATTGAGTTTTGCTTGGAGAATTGTTGAGTCTTCCTTTGGTGCCTCGATCTGATGATCCATTTCACTGAGCGAAGGCGGCTGAAATGCCTTGAAATCCTCCCTTTTCATTGAGGAGAGGTGTTTTTTCTCTTGCATTTCGGCCTCCTCGATATAATGCTCTTCATCTGATTCGGAACCAGAGTCAGCATCACCGTAAATCATGTCCTTTCCCCATTTCGTTTCGTACTGGAAGACAGGAACCTCCTCAGTCGGTTTATTCGACTGCTGCTGAAATCCCTTCTTCGATTTTTTGTTTTTGCGAGAGCTCATGATTTTTTTTAAATCTTAAAATCGAACAAACTCCTTCAATCTAAAATTTGAAGACATTCGTCCTTTTTAAGATTGGTTTTGATATATACTCATCTAAATATGCCTAGATTTTTAATTAAATCGCAATTCAGTTAGAAAATATCTAAAAATAAAAAATAACTTAAAATTGAATCATGGTTAATATATATTTGTCATATATAATGTATAGACATAATTATTCAATATTGACTTTTATATATAGATGAAATTATAAAATTTGATATTTGGTATTTCCATAGTATAGGAAATATCAGTCAATATTTGTAATATCAAATGCATAGCCATTATTATTTTATATTGATTTTTATATATGAAATCTCAAAATTTGAAAATATAAAATATGTTTTTTTTTTCTAATATGATATGCATTTTGTTTTATTTGTATTCTATATTATTGATATCAAATAGTTATATATGATGTTTATGAAAAATAATTTGATTTTTTGATTCAAGAATTGAATTAAACAACATTTTTTACAATATTCGAAAAAAATTATGGAAGAGCTTCAGTCTGGCACCATTGCCATACAGATGGTTTCATTTTAACAGACTTGTCCATGCAAACCTTAACATCTTCTCCGGTTATAAGGTTGTAGTTTCTCATATCCTTCTGCCTTCCTTCTAAGTTGTAGCGGCAGCCGATTCTGTCTGTTTCGCGCTGTGCAACCTTCTCTCTTTCAGCGACAATTTCTTTTTCTCTTGCGATAGACTTTTTATTCCTTTCGCATGAAGATGTGAAGTCTTTGACAAATTCATTGGCAACAGCCTCATCTGATGTCTCACCAGTAACAATATTAACAGTATTCTCCATTGCGCGTCTCTCATTCGGTGGAACTTTGCTCAACTTGAATTCATGGAGCTTTGTACGTGCATCAAGTTCACTTTTAGCGCGTGTAGCTTCCAGGTTGGCTGTTGGGAATGTATTAGAGACAGGATCGATGGTTCTTGTTGCCATTATTTTTTCGGAGCGTTCTCTTTGCTTGAGGATTTGCGTGATTGAATTTTTGAATGCATTGGCCTTAGGGACACCAGTAACTGAATCAAATTCTTTGTTTTCGTATGAAGGAGAAATTCTTTTCATCTTTCTCACTTTTTCCTGATCTGCGAATTCCTTTTGGTTGTTCCAGGAGAGTAGATCCAATCCGTGATCCTTTCTAGGTTTTGGCTTGGGTGGAGCTTTGACTTCATCTTCGATAATGTTGTCTGTTACGTATAAGCGTGTATCAGTTTTAGGCATATGCGACTCTGTCATGTATTTAGTGAATTCCTCTTCATCATCTGATTCTACGGCGAAAATTCCGGCATCCTCGTATTTTTTGATTTTATGTCTTGTATAAAATGAAGGATCAGGAGGCATATTGCGCTCAGCTTCCCTCTGTTTCAGGACTTCTGCCCATGATGTTGGCTCTGCATGTTGGTTTGTCATGAAAGCAAAAAAAAATTATTAATCGTTGAACTCGGTAACGTATTTCATGTCACGTTTTAAAATTCCTGACAATGTAAACATTTTACATGACAACATTTTAATTTTTAGTTTTGTAAATATTTACATGTCAAATTATTCTTATTATCATTTATTAGCATTAAATACCTTTGAAAATTACTTCATACTTTGTATATATTATATTTACTATATAATGGTGGCAAAGTTAAAATATATAATAATAATTCGTGTATTTAATCAATTGATATAACATTTAATTAATATTCATCATTTTTCTTGTAAACATTGTATGGAATATATTATGTCACAAAAATAAATTTTGTAATAGCTACTTGGACATTGATAATAAAAATGCAAATGAAATGTTGAATTTACAAATTTATACTTTATAATCTATTATATAAATACATACAAATATACAAACTAATTAATATAAAAATGCTGGCATAAAAGATCGAAATGATTTTCTTCAATAAAAATAGAATTGATTGAGTGGCCTTCATATGTTGATTTATTGAGAAAACCGCATGCAAGCTTGGCGTTCTCTATAGTATCCATTTTTACAATGATTGAAGGGAGTCCAGAAACAGTTGCACGAAGAATTTGTTTAATTTGTCCAAATTTGCTTACAAATACTTGAGCAACTTCTATTGGATATTCTATTGTTAGTGAATTAATGAAAAAACAATTTGTAACTGTTTTTTGAAATTGAATAGAAACTGTAAGTGTATATTGTCCATATTTCTCGTTATGAGACTTTTCTGCTATTTTCTGTGCAGATTTCACAGATGTTGTCTCGATAATTAGTCCATCGAAAAATTCTTTTTTGATATGACGAATAAATAGAATTGGTGCCAATCCTTTGAAGAATTCTTTAACATTTTCATCTGGTTCTTCTCCTGGTATACCGTGTACATATAAAAGAGGTACTTTAACATTTTCATCAGTTGTTGATATTGGATCTGCTTCTATAACTTCAACATCATGTAATACAGATATAACATGTGATGAAATTGCTGATCTAACCCAAATATCGAATGTATTTGATAGTTCTGTTTCTTTAATGTCAATGAGATCAAGAATATTCCATTTCAACATATAGTTTAGGATATCATCCATCTTATTAGCACCGTTTATTTTGATTCTAAGTCGAAAATTTGATTTTTGTGGATTGCTCAAATTCATTTTATAATTTGCAGGGGTAAGAAAAATAATAAAGGTGAAATTTACATGACAAAAATAATTTACGCGTCAAAAATAAATTTAGTAATAATCTAAGTTTAAAACTATGTCATATTCATGCTTTGCCATGAGATATTGCAATATGATAGCATTGTAAACAATTAATATTATGTGAATTTAAAAAACTTTATTTAATAAACTTTTGGCAGTATTTCCATGATGATTTATAGCATATTAAGTAGATATTTATTCTAATAATTACCAATGATCAACCACAATTTATTTATATATAAGATAATATAACTTTATAACTCTTGCTGAAGATTAGGTGAAGCAAGAGCAGGGATAGAACTTGTAATAGACGTTAATATTCTAGAAAGTGTTGAATCAAAATTAGGGTCGGACGCTACACCTTTAGAACTGCATTTATTTATGATAACTAAGTGGTATTGACGCTTTAGTATAAATGTAAATATTCTACTCTGATGACAGAACAATCTAAAAGATTTAACTTTTGTTTCATCAGATCTCCACCCCGAATTTAATTGATTTACTGCTGATTCACCCATTCGAATATATTCTTTAATACTATCCAATCTTTCTTTCTGTTCGTTGCCAAAATCTGGACTAGATGAAAAATTAAAAATTTCTCCCCATTTTTCATCGAATATAATCGAAAAAACTTGATCTTTGAATAGTTTAACTATATCATTACCGCACTTTTCTAACTCAGCACGGTCTATCTTCTCGAGATTCTGTGCATCTCGGTGACAGTTACACATTTTTATTACTTTTTGATAAAAAAGAATTTCAAAAAATTATAGACTTTTTTATTTTGTTTTCTATCATTTTATAGTACTTCGCATCCATTTTTCTAAAAATTATTCATCAATTTTAAGTTTTTGAGAAAAAAATCAAAACAAATTAAATTATTTTTGATTAATTATTATAAAATTGAGTAGTAAACAAATTTTTACCCAGTTTTCCACCAGAAAAATTGAAAAGTAATGCAATTTTGAAAATTATATAATATTTTCAACTAAAATTCTAGAATGTAACATGGATCATGTCAAGATCATATACTTATTCTCTATTCATCCTAAATTAATAATGAATAATTATTCTTGATAAATTTAAATGAAATTCGTACTAGTGAGCTAGTAAAAAAGAGATATTATCAATAACAATTAAGAGTTTTATCGTTCACAATATAATTTGGAGCTTTTATCTCTGATTATACTATAAGATGTTCCTTTTTTAACAGCAGGAATGGATATATTGTAAGTTTTTCAAATCCAGGATACAAGCTTACTATTATATCTAGCTATTTTAATGCATCTAAATCATGTGGGGCAATATTTTGTCAAGGAAACTCTAATTTCCGGTACAATACTATTAAAAACTCCAATGCTATATATGGCTCTGCTTTAAATTGCGAATCTGCTGTAGATTCATCAAATATTCATTATTTTTCTTCTTATTCGGGATGTATTGGATCAAAGTATCTTATACATATGCACTATGGCAAATGGACTGTCAAATCAATAAATATTTCAGAATCTTTAACTAATGATATTTGTTTGCACACATTTAATAAAGTTTCCAACACTTCTTCGATTATGCATTCCATACTTTATCTAAATGATGTATATTCGATAACATTTTATCAAACATATAGTTCTATTATTGCTTATGAATGCAATTTATTAAATAACACGGATCATGGGAATTATAGGATTCCAGGACTATGCTATAGTAATGAAGGCCATTTTTATATAACAAAATGCAATTTTGTAGGCAATATTTGTACGTGGCTATTTTTAGGAATATTTGGAGACTTAATTATTGACAACACATACATAGATAACAATGAGTATAAAGAGTTAAATACAATAAATGCTTCAATTATCGCGACCAATAAAAATTTTGATTCTGATTTCATTATAACTATTAAAACATATTATAAATGTGAGTATACCGAGAGTGAAGATCAGAAAATGCTTGGTCGCTTAATTGATCAAATTTTTATTATTATTGATTATATTTCTATTTTGCAATGAAATAAAGCTTTTGATCATCTTTCACAAATGAATATCATATACATTTAATGATATAAACAATTTTAATATAAAAAGTATTAATATGTTTAACATTTATCAAATGAGTTAAAACATTATAGTTGCATTCCGCTTAGATCAAGATCTTGGATTTTATCCTTATGAACCCTAAACCATTCTAATAGATCTTTGAGGTTTATTCCTGGAGAAAATACATGTAAAGTCATTCTAGCCTCTTCAGCAATTTTTCGTAATTGAACAGCCTTAAGATCTGTTACACCAAATTTTTGTTTCAAAAAATCTAATATTTCAATATCTTTTTGTGTCATCCTATACCCTCTATCGGCAGCCTTTTCTTTTGGACAATTTGGATCAAGCTGTTGAATTCGATTAAAAATAATTTCTTTTTCTTCTAGATGATTTGCCAAATATCCAAATATTATCTCCTTTGCTTTTTGTGTTTCGTTATTAAGATCATTGTCTGTTAAGCTGCTTTTTAATTTGTTAGCTGTCTTCGAAGTCATTTGATTAAATTTCCAACATATTTTGCCAATATTTTGTCATGTAAATTTACATGACAATTAATTTCCGAGAAAAATGTCATATAAAAATTTACATGACAATTTTTAATAAATTATGAATGAAGATGATGATATGATGAAAGAGCTGCTGAAATTGGAATATGAAGTCAAGCTTCTTGAGAAACCTAAAGAACAATTTATTAAGAAAGAGGATGCTGTTGTTGTTGGCCAGCAAGAAAGTACAAATACATATGCAGAGAAATTCAAAAAAAGAGAAGAACATAAGCAAAAATTACGCGATAATGTAAAAGTTTCAGGCAGATATATTCGTGAAGATGCAGGAAGAGTCTGGAATGATTCATCATTGTCGGAATGGCCCGAAAATGACTATAGAATTAGAGTACTTGGGCTGCATTCATCCGCTCGTGATGATCAGCTTTATGAAGCATTTAAACATTTTAAATCATTAGCGAAAGCTCATGTTGTTCACGATTCTTCAGGTCGAGGCAAATTCTATGGATTTGTTTCACTCATGGACGTCAATGATTACATAACTGCAATGAAAACAATGGAAGGAACATTCATAGGAAACGTAAAAATACATATAGAGCCTTCTAAATGGAAGTCGAAGACCTACAAGAAATAAAAATATGTTTGTAATTTTAATATATCAAATATAATAATACAAAGATTTTATTTAGCTTGTGTTGCAATTTTATGTGGGATAGGAACAGATAGAATAGACTTCCTAAGGTTTACGTAGCGGTTTTTAGCCGATATTGCAGCCTTATTTAAGAAACCGACTTCTTCGAGTGGTTTTGATGCAGAATCTAATACGTTTGATATGTTTGTTCTGACACTTAATAAGTTTTGAACGTATTCTTTTTCTTGTTTTGCTTCTATTTTGTTGAAACTCGTGGCAAATAAATAAGTTTCTCTTGTTGATGGTCCTTGATAGTTGAACTTTGTTTCTTTTGTTTCCTTTACATTTTGTTTATTTTCCTGTGGAGTACTTTGTGGTTTTTCAACAGTTTCTGGTGCTTTTGCTTGAATCTCCGGCTTAGCTTCAGCAGGAGCAGGTGCCTTTTTTTCTACAACTTCTTCCTCTTCCTCCTCTTCTTCAACGAGAGATCCATGTTGGTTTTTAATATTTTCTAACCAAGAACTCATCGATATTTTATTTTGTCACTTTTATTTATTAATTTATTTACATGACAATTTTAACACTTTACGTGGCATATCCTAATTTTTGACATGTAATTTAATTTACATAACAATTTATATGTTTACATAACAGATTTTTGGTTATTTGTCAGTTTTATTTTTCATATTTATACCAAAATGAAACCTGTGAGTCCTTATAAAGCTGACCAAACAGACCGTTGGCTAAGAGATAACTTGTCGAAAAAGAAGTACGATGACCTTAATCAAGCAATATATAATACAGTGCCTGAATTATATCGGAATGAAGCAGTTTCTGCGTGCCCAAATCTTATTGAAAACGCACAGATATTGTGCCATATATACGAAAAAGACTTGACTTCAATCACAGACAAAGATTCGGATAAATTAGAGAAAAAAGATCTCAGCAAATTAACAACAGCACAAATATATCTTGAAAATATTGCACTATTAGATTTAATTCGAGCTAAAAGAGAAGAAAATGAAAAACTTTTACAGGAAATTCAATTATTGGATCCAGCAATGCGTCAACTGGATCTTGAGAAACAGGGATACTTCGTCGAGCTTATGAACTTAGAAAGAGAAATGGCAACTCAAAATTCACCAAAATAATTTTTTATTTTTTACTTTTTGTTTGTTTGTAAAATCTTTAGATTTCATAATAAATTATAATTGTTCATATACAATATAAATCCATTGAAATTTAATTTCAATTTCTAATATTAGCATAGATTAAAATTAATTTTTTATTAAATATTACAGTTAAATCCACAACAAATTTAAAAATGTCATTAACAGTTGTATTACATGTTATATACTCAATTAATTACTTTATAACTTGATTTTTTTGGATAAAAATTATGAAATTAAATAAAATCATACACAATACTTTACTAGAATTTATCAAAACTTCTTTTCGCAACAAATATATATATATATAAACACTCTATAATTCGCATTAAATTAATTATCAAATGGATCATCATCTTCAAGAGGAACAATTCCTGGGTCATCATTATTATTTTTACCTGCTCCAACTGCACCTGATTCTAAAATTATCCAACCTTCTGAATTAATGTTTGAAACAAACCAACCATTGATTGCAAGTAAGAAAAACATTATTAGTGGGGTTATAGACCACGGCACCCACTCACTCTTTCTCGTCGAGATAATAGTGGATCTGCATCTCATCAAGAAAAGAGAGAAATTCATAAAAACATACATTGTAGCTGATCCAAAGAATAAACCTACGAGGCGAGGTCTTCTTTGACCATCAACTGATTCGTTTGGCTTATGTGAAAATGAATAATATGATAAGCCAATATGTATAATAGAATGAATAACAAAAAGAAAGGCTGGATACTTGCCATAGCCAAACACCCACTTTCCAGTTGTCCTTTGAGCAAAGTTAACATATCCATACATTTGAAATGAATATCCGATGATCATTGGAATTGCAAGTAATGAGAATTTGAATATTGGTATTTCTATAGGTCTCTGTAATGATGAGAATATAGCGTAAAACATAGCAATAACGCAATAAGAATGTAAAATTACAAATATTATTACTATAGAAGAACGAATATCAACAACTTTGTTCAAAATATGGAAGAATCCCCAAGATAGGAAACCATCAAAAACAAAAATTCCGCATGCAATCATTTCTAAATAAAAATCACGTTCAAAATGAGGAGTAGAGTTCCAAACAGTGAAAATGAATATAAACAAGTATAAGCATCCACCGATAATCTGTAAAATCGATACATAATGATTGTAACGTAATCTGTCATCGAGATATCCAATTCTTCTCGCCATTGTAGCGTTTCCATCAACATTTACGTCATTTTGACCGCAATTTGCAATCATTACAGTCCAAATGCCGCGTCGAGGAAGCTCAATATCAGCGCTTTGAAAACTTGATAAATCAATTCTGCTCAATGTAACTGTTTTTTCCAAAAGGATATCACTTTCGATCGAATTAGAGTCTGCGATTGTTTTAATTTCGATTGGTCGACGAATTACTGGTGTTGGATCGTTATAATGAATACTATTCGAACAGTTCCTCAATGGCGAACAACACATAGCTTGGAAGTTGTCTGATGCGAAGAATACTTGACTTCTGCGGACTTCTTCAAATGCGATAAGTTCGATTTCGCAATTTCCATCACATTTCGTTATAGATAAGTTCAATCGAAGATATCCAGGAGTCATGTCGAACATCCTTGGTATAATTTTTCCTTTCGGAATTACTTCGTCGTTAAATCGAAATAACGATGAAGAAGCTATATATAGGAAAACAGGTAACATTGTCACCTTTTTGGCACTTTTATCCCACCTTTCAAATCCAAAAAGTACCAATTCTGTCAAAATTATTTTACAGTTTGTCATGTAATTTTTTATATGTCAGATGCCACTTTTATATCCATCTAAAATCTACAGAGATACTTAGTAAATATTCATATTATAAATAAATATACCTATGATACTAGTTTGACTATATATCCATTAACATTCTTTTTATTCATTCTAACCGAAGAATGAATTAAGATTTTATTTTTCCTTTTTATAGTATAAAATGTGATAAAATTTAATGTAATTTCTAGAGATTGGATAGCATCGATGCAAAGTTAAAACAGTTATCAATACCTATGATGTTTTGCAAATCAGTACTATATGAAATATAAGAACAGTAATCGATAATGTTTATAAATTAAAAAAAAATGCAATTATTTATAAAATAAATCTAATCTAATAAAGTTATTTAGAAGCTAATATCGCCTCAACAATTCCGTCTATATCCTGTGGGTTTGCAAGTGTATGTGGGAGCTGAGCTGGTTTAGCACGATTGATCAAAATGTCCTTGAGAAGCATTCTGATAATCTTTGCGCTGTTTGTCTTAGGCAAAGCCTTAACAAAGATAATCTTTGATGGTCTTCCAATAGCACCAAAGTTCTGTGTGACAGTGTCACTGACCCTCTTCTTCATGTCATCATTCTCCAGGTTAGAAACAACGAATGCGACGATCTCTTGTGTCGTCTTCTTCGATGGAATGCCAACGACTGCTGTATCATGGACATCATCTAATTTCATGATGGCTTCTTCGACTTCAGCTGGACCTACTCTGTGTCCGTTCACGCAGAGCTGGTCGTCGATTCTGCCTGTGATCCTGATGTAGCCGTTTGTGTCAATCTGCGCTGTATCACCTGTGGAGAAGAAGTGTGTGTCCTTGACGATGTATCTGTCTTTGAAGCTCTTCGTCGACTTGAAAGCAGCGTTCGCCAAGCCAGGCCATGGCGTTGCGATGCACAAAAGACCGGTTTCGATCTTTGATGGGTTTCCTGAGCGTGTCGATGCAATTACGTGGTGGTCCTCTGCATCAATGAGCACGATCTCTGTGCCGAAAAGCGGGCGTCCGACAATGCCAGGCGGCAATTTTTCGATGCCTGGAACAGATGTAGCGATAATTGATCCGAGCTCTGTCTGCCAGTATGTGTCGACAATCCAGCACTTCTTTTGGCCGAGGACGTCGTGCAAGTAGATGCATGTCTCCTCATCAAGTGTTTCGCCGACAGATCCGATGACGCGGAGAGATGAAATATCGTAGTCTTTGATTTGATCGACTGATTTGATTTGAGCAGCAATAGCGCGCGCAGCAGATGGAGATGTGTAAAAATGTGTTAAGTGGAATTTGGAAATAAGCTCCCATGATCTCTTAGCATCTGGATAAAGTGGAAGTGAGCCAAAAATGAGTGTAGGAATGCCATTAAGGAGTGGACCGTAGCATACATATGAATGACCTGTAATCCAGCCGAGATCTGATGTGCACCCGAATATTGAATCTGGATCTATGTCGAAAACGTATTTGAATGTAAGTGCTGATGCGACACTGTATCCTCCAACACGATGGATGATGCCTTTTGGCTCACCAGTGGATCCCGAAGTGTATAAAATAAATAATGGCTCTGAAGCTTGCATTGGAACACATTCGCACTCAGCACTTGCGGCATCAAGGAGTGCTTTGAAGCTCTCGATAGTGTATGGTACATCTTTGGCTTCAACTTCTTCGTAATTTGTGAAAATAACGTGTTTAACTAATGGGCAGTTTTCGAGTGCTGAAATGAGTGTTTTTCTCATTGGTATCTTCTTCATGCCACGCATGTATGAGTCTGCACTGACAACAACTGTTGCTTCGGAATTTGAAATTCTGTAGCTCAAAGCTGCGCCAGCGAAGGCTCCAAAGATGACTGTGTGAATGGCGCCAATCCTTGCGCACGCCATCATAGAAATGATGCACTCGACGCTAACAGGAAGGTATAATGCAACAGTCATTCCCTTCTTAATTCCATGTTCTTGGAGAACATTTGCCATCTTGCAAACCTTCTCCTTGAGTTGTCCAAAAGTAACTGAGTATTGATCAGATGGCTCGTTTCCTTCGTAGATTAAAGCGATCTTATCTGGGTTTGATTCGGCCCAGCGATCAACTGCATTGTAGCATGTGTTCATTACACCTCCATCGAACCAAAAAGAGTTTTCTTCGCCTATGTCACCGATAACATTTTTGAAATCAGAATTGATCCATGTAATTGTTTCCTTAGCTGTGTCGCTCCAGAAATTTACTGGGTCTTCCTCAGCCCTCTTCTTCATGCTGATGTACTTTTGATGGTTTCTAGGAACATAATCCATTCTTTCCCAAAAAAATTAACGGTTGGATAAGGTTATATAAAATTTTGATACTTGTTTTCTGGAAAAATTCACCAATGGAAAACAAGCTCACTAATGGAAATATGCCACCCTCCATTAATACCAATCCATTCATGATTGCCACTAATAGCATTTTCACTCTCATTCTCATATTTTTATAGTTTCATCATATACGGTAAATTCTGACTTGTAAACTGTCAAAAAACTATTTAATCTAAATCTGACATTTGGAATTTCGATTAATTCTACAGTCTCTTCTCAGATATACTTGATCCATATTCATAATATAAGTAGATATACCCATTAGTGATAAATTTTATAGAAGTCAAACAGATTTTCCTATATCCAACTCTTCTCTTTGTATTTTTTCCGACATTGTAAACGGTCAGAAATCGAATTAAATCTGACATTTGACGCTTTACAATATTGATTTTTTTCTAAGGTATCCATCCCCTCTTTTAAAAATCAAAACCCTTTTAAATAAGATTTTCCCCTCAATAAAATGGGTAAGCCCTTTTATATATCAATGAAGCGTCATTTGGAGGATTAATAATGAGTTCATGGACAGCAAACTTACGAAATGAATTTTAATGTGTACGAAGCATAGTAATATTGAAGTAATGATAGAGGTGAAGACTGTACTCAAAAAAAAATTTTTTTTCTCGATAGAAAAAATATTGGGTATGAGTGATGCTGGTGCAGATCCCAACTCTGATTCATCACCCAATGAAAATTCAAGTGAATACCATCCTACTGAAGCTATTGTCTCGGGCTCATCTACACAGAAAATGGAGCCTATTTCTCCACCAAGATACAAAAGAATGAAAGTGCAGGAAAATACTGTCCAAGAGGCCAAAACACGAAAAACGAAATGTTGTTTGATAATATAAGCAAAGACAAATTTTTTCGATAATGAAAAAATCATTTCTTTTCAATAAGATTGAAACCAACAACTCAGCAAGATGTGTAATAGGCATCTTTCATGAATCAATCGTTGAAAAACTTACTCAATGAAAATGAATATTTCATTTTTCAACAACAACATTGCCAATACATTTCCAATAGTTACAAAATATGCAATATAGCATGATGATATTGACTGTTTTCTTCTATATTCACTATTTAAGAATATTAACTTTAATATTCGAGAGAAGCTTTGCACATTAAGTGTAACGTGACAATTCCAATATAAAACTAGTCTATCTAAGCGTCTTTGACATGACAAATGATAATAAAAAGAAAGATATACTTTAAAAATAGCTAACTTTAAATGCCCGTAAATTTAACAAATAAATTACGTGTGTTATTCTATACTCGCAATAATATAATTATGAGACAGCTTCGATTGGCTGCAACAACATTGAGGATAATTGGCCATAATCGACTGGATCATTCTTGACATATCTATAAAGCTTGAAGAACAAGCAAAGAAGTAGAAGACCGCATTCAGCAGAGCCATCAAAGATGACTGTGATATATGTGGATACTGATTCCTTGCGAATGAGGGCCATGTAAAGTGCGTTAGCGATGTTGGCTGGACCCTGAATCATAAGCATGACTAAAGAAAGAGAACCGTTATCCCTGATTCTGATTGTTTCCCAATACTGTGGAATGAACTGAATGACTTCAAGAATAAGGGAAATGTAACCGCAGGCATCACCAAACTTCTGAAGGAATTGACCGTTGAATCCATCGCTCATACCTCCGAAGCCCCACATGAGGAGGAGGATGATGGAGCAGACGAGGTTGGCAACGACAAGGCTAATGCAGTAGACCTTTTCCAAGAGTTGTCGCTTAGCGGTCATTTCAGCGAGATGTTCACGGTCGGCATAGATGAAAGTGAGATAGGTGCAAGGAAGGAACAAAATCCATGGGCAAAACAGTTCGAAGAAGACGAGAAGGAACGGATATGTCGTCTTGAAAGGATAGCCCATGAAACCGACGAATTCTCTCCAGTTTAAGCACAAGAAGTTAACGACAAGAAGCCATTGACCAAGGGAGTTACCAAAGACGAAGAAAAATGATAAACCGTAGCTAGTCCTCTGTTCCAACATTTCCAGAGTTTCCGGAACGAAAGAGCAAGCGGCAATGATGAAGAAAATTGTACCCATGACAGTGAAAATCGGCTTGTCTTCAGCCGGTGGAACGTAAAAGATATCCTTAGTATCAGTGAAGCCAGCAAGGAATTTCATTAATTTATGTCACTTTTATGTCGGCGGAAGTAATTCAATTTTTATCATCAAAATTCTACTTAATTTTTGTTATCCATTATTTTTGTAAAAATTTGAGTTTGCTTTCAATTTTTTTAATTTTCATATTTTGCTTCATTATTAATAATATAACCAACCAAATAAAAAGTTGGATAAAATTTTTTTTTTTCAAACCAATCAATGAAGAACATCGCCTAAAGCCAGGAAAGACAGTCACAACAAACATTCACGTTGATATATCAAAGCTATTAAGACCACAGTATGATTATCCATTATTTTTTGATCCTTAGCCTTAAAAATAGAAATATCAATAATGAAAATAAAGGATAATAAATAAACTTACGAAGCAATAATATGAGCCATCACTTGTTCTATTAACAAACAAAGTTTAAAAGCAATTCGTTGAATGGATTAATGAGAAAAATGCATTTTAAATTTTTTTGATATTCGCTCTAGAATTAATTTATACACTGTAATGAACAGAATTATGATAATAAATCTTTTACTCTCAAAAGCTAATTTGAAAAGTTTATTTCGATAGATTCCTATAATGATATAATGCATAATTTTAAGATAATTTTATTTGAATATAAAATATTCACTGCGGTCTCTCAAAAAATACAAACCAAAAAATATAACTGCCGGACATCATCTCATTTTGTTACCATTAACATGCACTATGTCTTTGTGTTGAGTTTCTGTCATCAAAATAATCTGAAATCAAATGCGATCACTGGCATATTTGTTGAAACCACAATTCATGGTCTACCGATTGAAATATGCTGCAATATCGTATACAGAGAATTAAAATAAGTTCCAAATTTGCGGAACTGACTATCACTTTGAAAAATGTTGAAAAGATCTAACTAAAGCTTTTTCATTAACCAAATGACTGCATTGCTATGAACGAACCATTTGATGCCACTAAGAGTCAAAAGTTATCTTATCTCATATTATATATATCTCGTTTACGGTTATATGAAAATAGCCAATTTGCGAGGAATATCGTGAATATTATATTACAAACTAGCGTATGTTAGTTGACAAAAGACAAATTTATGCTTAAACACAAGATAATTATCCAAAACATCTGATATCTAGACCAATGCGCTCAATTATCGATGTATCATGCATTATTATCTATTATAGCATGTAATACATGACATAGCAGTCAATAATTCCTTTAGATGCTCAAATTATTTTAAATGTCATCAATCATCTCTTGTTGATGGTCTAGAAACATAATTACAAACTTCAATGGTCATTATACGCGATCATATGACGACACATAGGCACTGAATTTTTGCATAACTGTCGTATCCATAATTATAACTGCATCACAACAAAAAAGCAAATATTATCAACTCAATTGCATTATGCTATCTAGATTATGCATGCATCAATAGCGCAAGAAATTAGATGTTGCTTAGTTCTATATAACATGTGACACAACAAGAGGCGAAAAAGTTAGAAAATTAGATATGATTCTTCTTGATTTCTTTTTTTCCCCTTGAAATGTTCAAATTATATGATATGCCATCAGACAGCTCTTGTTGATGAGCTAGAAATGTAATTAAAAGCTGTTTATGATCGATATATGCCATTATATGATCCAACACATAAGAGAAATTAGATTGAAAAAATTTTATAGTGATGATCATATCTAAGTCTTTAAGCAAGAAGAGATT
Organism: Trichomonas gallinae; assembly: GCA_008369845.1. Taxonomy (NCBI): domain Eukaryota; phylum Parabasalia; order Trichomonadida; family Trichomonadidae; genus Trichomonas; species Trichomonas gallinae. Next base: position 23,746 of record MRSU01011035.1, read on the forward strand.
TGTCATTGGCAGCATAATTTCATCATTTTTATGCAATTTTTATGTTATATTTCCAAAATTTTATGCATCTAAAAAATGCTGTAAATCGCAATTTATCGCTTTAGCATTACGCATATATAACATTCAATGCTAATAAACTACTAAAAGGGGGGGGGGGAACTTCACTTTTTGGGTTGTCGGACATGAAAAGTGGAACGCAAAGAAGAAATGACCGAGCCAATTCTTTTTGA
>MRSU01011039.1:0-19414 GCA_008369845.1 Trichomonas gallinae
TTTAATGGTCACTATGTGCTCATTCTATATTATTAATTTACAGAATTTTTAGTTGAATTTTTCTGCCGGACAACCTTTGTAAATATATTTGTCAATCTGACATGTCAATTTCAATTATTTGCCATTTTGAAGAAAATAAGGTTGATTGACATTCTGACATGTAAATTTTTTTATATTTCTATCGATAGAAATTTTATAAATAAATGATTGAGAGGGCGAGATTGAAAAAACTTATTCAGAGCATTGATAATAAGTACTTTCAAGACTGCCTCGCCCAGTTTACCAAAGAGGTTGATGTTACAAAGTCGAAACTCTATAAAGATCCGATTTTTGAATCATTACTCGAAAATTTCAATCTAGAACCAATACCAATATCAGTGATATTAGAACAATCAGAGTTCATCAAACGTAATCCTCATGAAGCTATTCCTAAAATTCTCCAATTTCAGAGAAATATTGATGCTTCATACTTTATGGTAATGATACAGCTAATTAAACCTGGTTTTGCGCAATATTTCTCGAAAGAATGCTTAGATATCTTATTTCCGCAGCTTTATCGCTGTCTTGCTATGTCTTCATATCAAATCGACTTAATTCCAATAGCAAATGGAAAAGAAACTGGATTTATTCCTTCTACTTTTATTCGAGCATTAATCGGCTTCGTCAATATGATAATTAATCTACCAAATGAAAATGCATTATCTTTTGCCGTCGTTATTCAGCAAATTCTTAAACAAATTTCGAAGCAACTAGCTGAAGCCTTAAAGAAAGGATACTGTAAAACTTTCATTGACGACATGTTTGATTTATCATCTTCAATATCAGTAGTTTTGTTTAGCAAAAGACTAACAAATGAATACGAAAATGCATTCCTTACATACCAAATCAAGGTGAATACTACGTTTTTAATCAACAAAATCTTTACAATACAAACGTTGCCATTTTTAAATGATTTCGAATCTACGTTGAGTACACTCTACAGCAACAATCACATTAAGGACAACTCAATTTCTTACCGCTTAGTCGAAATGGTTTCTACTTCATTAAATTATTTAATAGATTTCGAGAAAACAGACAAAAATTTCAGAATTGCGGAAATTTTGTTTAGAATACTGATGTACTTGGAGAGGTTAAACAATTGCGATATAAATAAACTTGCTCAAGCAACAACAAAAGTTTTACATTGGATTATTTCAAAAATTATTACAATTCCAGCCTTTGACCCAGGACCCAGTGAAATTGTAGTCTATAAGCATGCTTACAATATAGAATGCACAGATTTCGTCACTGTACAAACAATTAAAAATGATTTAATAAAAGCAGACCTTGCTTTAAACATAGGACCTGTGGAATCGCCTAATACTATGTTTACAACGCTTAATAATGGCTTTATAAAGCTTGTTTATACAATTGCTGAAAAATGTCCAACATTTTATTGTGATTTAGTTTCTCAGATATCAATATTCTTGAAAACAGAGCATAGTCCATCAATGCAGCTTTTCCTCGTTGATTTTATGTGCAGAATGAAACAAGATGTTTTATCAGTTTTATTTGCTTCGAAATTACCAATAGAATGGAGTAGTATCATCAACAAATACTCTTTTTCAACGTATGTTATCATGAAGAAGGCCGAGAAACTCTATATTGAGCTAAATGCGAAAGTTATCGAATTAATCCAAAAATCATTCATGATTGAATCAAAAGAAGCCATGTCTATTGCACTTATACTCTGCCAATATCTCAGAACAAATTCCCCGCCACATATCGAAACAATCGTAAAATTATTTTATTCAATATCAAAAAGGAATCCAACACAGCTTTCCGAGGTTGTCATCGAATACCAAGTCATTCCAATGCTCATACAGATAGATTTGATCTACAAATACCAAATCACGATAGGAGATAAAAACAAATCTTTAATAGATATTCATACTTACGTATTAATGGTCTTCGCTGAGCTGACGAAAATACTTGAGTTCAATGATAATTTAGTCAGAGATTCAATTTGTTCGCTTTACATTTTATCTTTAGTTCTAGAAACGAAAGCAGAGCAAATTTCAATAACATTTTGCAGAAATTTATTAAAATCACTTCACTCAAATGTATTCATGGAAAAACTGAGAGCATTCTTAGAAGAAATTGCTGAGAAAGGCATAGACTATTTAGACCCATTCACTAATCTTTTAGAATGCATCAGATCATCACTGATTTCAGGCAACCAAGATGTCGCATTATATTTTAGGCAACTCAAATATATAGAATGCATTTGCAAAGCCGTCCAAAAGTTCTCCGAGACAGATGGAGACAGCACATCGTTCTTTTTGCTTGTGTCTGTTTCATTAAATGTCTTCATGGCTTTCTGTCAGACATCAAATGACAATTTGATATCATTCAACAAAGCTTCAAAATTGTTTAATATTACCTACTGCAAAGCCATTGAAAAAACAACATTGAATGAAGCACTGGCTGACGTTTTGATTTCATTATGCCTCAATGAAACAACATCATTCCAGACAGAAACTAGACCAAGAGTTATCAAAAACACGGCTGCTTTGTGGCTGTTGTATAATTTGACAAAATCAAGCACTTTATCTGACAGAATTTACGCATATTTGTTAGCGATAATTTCTTCATCAGTAGAAAACTGCTATCACTGTTACATCTGCGGCTTCTTGATGCACATAATTAAAGACATGGAGAACTTTGCACCAAACATTTTGTTCCAGTTAATTATTATAATCGGTTCTCATTTCTGTGGAATTGGCGAATTAACAGCAATTTTCCAGCAGTTACGAAAAACTGACCAAAAATTTGCACCTCAGTTATTTGACGCTATTTTTAACATGTTCAAGACAAAGATGAGAATTCCTTTATCAACAGGCTTCTATGTTGAAAACCAGTCAATAAGATATTTCACGCCTGCTTTCCATCAGCTGAAAAAGTTCAAATTATGTTTCTCAGTTATGCTAAAATCTGATGGATCTTTCAATGTTATCAAAATCTCAACTACAAGAGAATCATTGATTTTCTGTGTCGGCAAAACACTATTGATAAAGTTATGCTTCGATAATTCAGTTATTGAGCGCACATTCTCTCATCCAAAAACATTGAATGAAAACGCGTGGAATCAAATAGTTTGCTTGTATGAAGATGGTTTTGTTAAAATATATGTCGACGGAATTACTCATGATCCACCACTTCAGTTCGATTTTACTTCAGATCCAATCTTCTTCGAGCATTTGGACAGAGAAAGAGGAGCAGCAGTTATAGAGTCTATCAGCATTACAGATATAATATCGAGAAGTGATGAATGCATGATTTTCAATCATTCAGTTCCTTTCCCATTATCTTTCTTCGATATATTACCTTTAGCCGGTGGTCCACAAATTTTCCTTCCTTTCTTTGATTTAATTGCTAAATCCACTCAGCACCAGTATTTGTTAATCAAATGCATACAAGTCATCTCCGTGGCAATAAAAGAATACCAAGATCAAGTTTCTCCGCAGTTCTTCAGAGCTTTCGGACATCTTTTGACAAATATCAAATCAGAGACATGGACAGAAAGCTCAGCTAAAGAACTGAAAGAAATCGCAGAGAAATTAGAGAACAGGAGTTTGATTATCGCAATGCTGCAATACATTTTCTTGGACTTCTCTATCTGGGGAAACCTCCAACAATCAATACAAGCGATTTTCATCAAGGCGATTAATTTGATCAAAGCAAAACACGAAAAAATCTTCTTCAATACTTTCGATTTCGAACTTTTGCTAGTCAAATTCTTTAAATTGATCAACAAGAACAACGCAAAGAATTCATTTTTGGTATCAAATGCAATTGATATTTTAGTTTCTTATCCAGGAATTACAACAAACTCTGTAATGGCGCTTTTCGCCATTAGTTTTTGCAACAATGAGTTCAATGAAGACTGTTTCTTGCTAACATTCGCAACTATGCATAAAATGATCAGACCTTTCATGACTGTTTTGCAGAAACACGAATATTACAAACCATTCTTGGAATTGGCAGCAGATCAAAATGAAAGGATAAGATATTGGGCGATTCACATTATTTACTTGTTGCACAATTATCTTAAGAAAGATGATATCCCTGAGTTCAACACTGACATGCTGTTCTTGGCAAGAAACTATCCAAGGGGAGAAACGACAGATATTTTAGTGTCAATTTTGAGTTTCGCTTTCGGTGAAATGAAAGTTTTCAATTCTGTCACTCCTATGTGCACAATACAGCTTGGAAAGAAGTACACGATCAAGAAACCTGTTTTCTTTGTTTTGTACACATCAATTGCTGCTACATCAAAAATAAATCCAAAGAATTCTGCAGAAATCTTGACGAAAACTCTCCAAAACTCAATGGAATCGAGAAATGCAATCAAAAACATTCCACACTGGATGTTTTGGTTATCACTCTTCTTCTGGAGATTCAGCAATCAAGAAGAATTCGGCAAGACACTTGCATTATTCGCAATAGATTCAGGAAAGGATGTTGACACTTATTCTTATTATTCTTTCTTGATTTTGGCTTGCGCGAAGTATAACTGGGACTGGTCAATTGTTGCAGGAAAATTCATCATTGAACTTCTTGATAATTTATTCTGCAAGAATACATTGAAGATTGTTTTCCTTTATTTAACATTACCACATTACTTCTCTGTCGATAAAACTTTGGAACAAGGCAACGGACAAAGTTATTCACTTGACGAAATAATTGAAATATTCTTCCAGAAAGCGCAAATCCCAATTTCATTCGAATTCAAGAACCACTATGATAACTGGACTTCTGATTATACTGCTGATATTTACACTTCTATTCTCGCTCACGCTGTTGATAATCCAAAGCTTTTCAACATGGAAATAGACTTTTCTGCATTCCATTCTATTTCTTTGATCAACATCATTATATTGCTGATTGATTTGTATTATGATGTTCCTACATCATCTGCTCCTTCATTCTGCACATCATTCATTTCCATTTTCAAGAACCAGAAAGAAATTGATGTATCTTTGTACACTGCCTTGTATTACATGTACACAATCAAGCATTTGCACAAAAACGACAAAGAGGCTATCAAGCAGATCTTCTTCAGCCAGGGAAAGAATATCATAGCAGTCAGAGAAATAGCTTTCAAGAGCAAAACAGCATTGCAGCACTTATTCGAAACAATCATTCCAGATTTTCAAGCAACAGTCACAAGGAACGTCATGGATGTCTGCGACACAGGAATGGCTGACTTATTGTCACAGTCTTACATTGAAAAACTTCCTCAGCTCAAGAAAGAATCCACAAAAATCTACTCAGAGTTTTTCGAGCAGCTGTTGAAGCACGAAGAGCAGCTTTCAAGACAAAACGCTAAAGTGTGGAATAGACTTTGGAAATCGTTGCAAGAAGATGGTGGACCATGGAGTGTCACTGATCCTAAGCAATACTGGAAACTCGAGCCTAAAATCGATGGATATGGAAGACATTACAGACTCAAGAAGAACAGGCATTTCGACAAGCACGAAGACGCTTCGAGGCAGAGAGACAGCGGAATCAAAGCTCCGCCTCCACCACCTCAAGAGCCATACCCACTTTATGCGCCAAAAGAAATCGAGTTCGAAGCAACAACATTCATTCATTTCGAATGCCAGATGCTCACACCAACATTATTATACAAAGGAAGCTTGCATATCTACAAGAACTCTATAATATTCGAAAGCTCAGAAGCTTTGGAGGCTTCAGAAGATGGATTGCAAAATGGTGTCTTCAAGAACAAAGTCCACGAAATTGACATATCCGAGATATCTTATGTTTTAAACAGAAGATTCATGCACATCGACAACTCGTGCGAGATATTCACAAAGAGAAGGAACAGTTACTTCTTCATTCTTCCTGATGGCGTCAGAGCAGCAATCTACAAGAAACTCCGCCAGATGAACGTTTACTGCCAATTAGGATCAGCATCGAAAGTCCTGAAAGACTTCAAAGTCGTCGAAAGATGGCTCAGCGGCAAAATTTCAAACTATTACTATCTTTATTTGCTGAATATTATCAGCGGAAGATCTTTTAATGATTTGAACCAGTATCCAGTCTTCCCGTGGGTTCTTAAGAACTACACATCAGAGAAAATCAATCTTAATGACCCAGAAAACTACAGAGATTTTTCAAAGCCAATGGGTGCCATGGATTCTGACAGATTGGAAGGATTACTTATGATATACAAAGAGATCAATGACCCATCAATGAAATGTATGTACAGAGTGTTTTATTCAAGCTCTGCTGTTGTCATTGGCTATCTTATCAGAATGGAACCATTCACATCGCTTCACATCAGGTTACAATCAGGACAGTTTGATTTACCAGGAAGATTGTTCTGGAGTCTTCCTGATGCATTCTACTCAGCAGCCCATGAGAGCGGAGACTTCAGAGAGCTGATTCCAGAATTCTTCTCATTGCCTGCTTTCCTCGAGAACCAGAACGGCTTCGATCTCGGCATGATAAAGTACAACGAGTTTGTTGTCAACGACGTCAAACTGCCACCATGGGCTCACTCAGCTGCAGAGTTTATCCACATCAACAGAATGGCTTTGGAGTCTCCAATAGTTTCTTCTAGCATCAACCAGTGGGTCGACTTGATTTTTGGATACAAGCAAAGAGGTCCTGAATCAGAAGCAGCATATAATGTTTATCATCCATTCTCTTACCCGAACATTATCGATAACCAGAAGATCTACAGCGAGTACAAAAACGCTATCAACACTCACGCATGCAACTTTGGTGTTGTTCCTTCAGTTCTTTTCGATCAGCCTTCGCCGACAAGAGTTGAGACGATTTTAGGATACCAATTTGGAACATTGTTTACTCCACAGAATGTTCCCAACATGTACGAAGTCGCCAGCATTACATTCATTGGCAGCTCAATTGCGACGATGACAACTGACGGAAAGATCAACTTGTTAAAGAAGATAAGAGGTGAATTCAAGCCGAAAAGATCCATTCAGTTCCAGGATCAATTTTTGTCATGCTTCCAACAGTATAAAGCTAATTTGAGGATCTTGATGGGCACTGAAAACATTGCAATACTTGCTGCACCAACGTCGAACTACTTCACGATATTCGATCTTAGCACTGACAACGCCAACAGAATTTTGAACTCTGAGATGCATCCAGGCACAATTTCAGCTCTCGGATGCGACACTGATGTTGATGGAGACATCACACATCTCTATGTTGCATCTGTCGGTAGTGACTCATCCTTCTTCATCTATGTTCTTGATATTGCTAAGGAAGTCAAACTGAGGAGCAGGATGTCGTCTATGTTCCACAAACAGGCTATAATTGATGTTGCTGTTTCATGCACTTACGATCTTGCAGCAACTGTCGACAATTCTACACTTGTTTATACTTCATTGTTCACAGGAAAAGTCATTGTTTCGAGGCCATTGGAGTTCACGCCAAGATCTGTGACAATCACGGAACTCGGCTACGTTTTAGTAGTTTCTGAGACAAAAGAAGGATCAGATGATGTCACGTCATTCGATTTGTATGATATGACATGCAACAACATTTGCAGCAAGAAGAGATTAGGAAAGTGCACTGCACAGGCAATGTTCACCAATGCTAATGCTCAAGAGTTCTTGATTGTTACTTTTTCAGATCTTTCTATGGCTATTATGAACATCTTCGATTTCTATTGTGTTATACAAGGTGAACTACCTAAGAAAGCATCATCCATAACAACAGACAGAGCAAATAACTGCGCCATATTCTCATTGGATGATGGATCTGTTTATGTTTATGATTTTTAACTAAAATTTTTATGTTTATTGTTATTTTAATTCCCATTACTTTTTCATATTACAGTTCATATCTTTTCGTCAGATCACGAACCTTTTTGCTCCTGATTGTCCTTAATTCTTCATTGTGTATTTCCTAACAACTGCCAAACTACATTTTGAAGCAATTAATTAAACAAAGCAACAACAATAAAAATTAGGTTCTTAAATTCAAAGGTCATTTCGTTTCTTGGAGACTTTTCTACCCGACTTATTTATCTCCTACTGCGCCTAATGCTTCATCATGTTATTATAAATATCTTTACCGCGAAGAGTGATATGAAGATTTAATTTTCATCTCCCTTCTGATTAAACTCTTTCTATCATTATTTTTCCCTCGTTTACATAGGTCCTCCTAACAGAATCATTCCAAATTATGTCTATAGACACAGTATTAAGATGGAGTAAAAATAATAGAAAATTTCGAAAAATTACACGAGATATGAAGCAAAAAACAATTTCGACAAAACCTAATGAAAACATTAACCTTATAAAAGTGCCAATGATTGAAAGGGACCAGTTGGATTCTGTCAAGAATCAAGGCGGAGACAGGTCTAGATTCTACAAATGGAAGGACAGAGTCATAGTTATATCAAATATTCCCTTCAACTACAAAGCACAGGATGTTTTAGTTATCTGTCGTCAATTTGGCCGCTGTTTCAGAGCTGATCTGCCAAAGAACGAGCTGGGAAAATCTAAAGGCATGGCTTTCGTTGAGTTTGAGTCAGCGGAAACTGCTAAAATCGCAGTTGAGCAATTAGATGGAGCAACGCTTGCCGATAGAAATCTTCGATGCGAACTTTCAGACAGTCCTCCGCCAGAGTTGATCGAAATATACAGGAAAACATCGAAACAAAGAATGGAAATTGACTCAGGAAAAGTAATCGTTGAAAGAAATCCAGATGGTACAACTAAATTGGTTAAAGTTGGGTCTGCAAAGAAAAAGGATCACAAAAAAGAAGGTTCTGATGACTATTCATCAAGCGACGATTATTATTACGGATACTACAGCTCATATTACTCTGATAGTTACTATTCTGGCTCTGAATACTATAGTGATTCTGAAAATGAGGAAAAATCATCCAAAAAATAATTAATTACGATTTCGAGTTAATATTAGAAATACTAGTGCATCTGTTATATTGTTTAATAATTTTTGAAATAAATTGTTTCTATAAATTTTGAAATCAAATTCTATCGATTTCACTTCATCAAATCAGCATCATGGCTTTTAACCACAAGTAAAAACAGCAATACTCAATTTAATTCAAGCAAAATAAATAAATATCAATATTTTGAATTCAAAATCAAGGCTTCGCTTATATGTTATTTAATCAATTTGATGTAATTCGAGACAAAATTTCAAACAAATGAATATTGGCTTGCTTTTTTTCTTAATTTCCAAATTTTTGATTATTTCATGTTATAACATCATTGGATGATTCATAATGTAGTAATGTGAGTTAACAAAGTTATTAAATGATAATAAACAAATAATGATATGCAAATTAATTAATTATTCTGAAAATATCTTTGTGAATAATAATAAAAATTATGGTTCGAGTTATGACTCATAAATTGAAGTAATAAAATAAGCCAATAAATGTACAATATTTTTTAACAAATAAAAGAATTCAACAAATCTATTTCTTCCTGTGAAAGAACAGACATGAGGGAGCCATTCTCATTTAGAGCTGTCTTGAACAGTTCAAACTCGTTCAATGACTCAAATGGAAGATGATACGGACAGATAATTCGCTCATCAATCAAGTAATCATCATCGTCAGATTCTTCTTTGATTTCCTCTTCTTCATCTTCATCCTCATCAGAATCTTCTGATTCAGAATCACTGTCATCTTCACTTTGATCTTCATCTTCTGTTGAGTCTTCGTCTTCTGATTCAGAATCTTCTTCTTCATCTGATGAATCTGATTCCGAGTTCTCATCTTCTGAGTTATCTCTCTTCCTTAATTTAATCATTCTGTCTACCATTCTTGTTGCAGCCTGGAATGCTGGAATGCATCCGAGTCTTGCACAGTTAAGAAGCAAAATGATGCCAGCCCTGCTTTCTCTGTATGTTGTCAACATGTGATGCGGAAGATGCATGCATAGGAACTGCATTGCGTTTTCATCATGTGCGACGATTTGAATAGAAGACAAATCAATTTGTGATGCCGCTGATAAAATTTGAATCACGCCAACAATTATTTTGAGGCTTATCTTGCTGCGTGGTTTGTTTTCTGTCTGGAAAATTGCGACGATTTTAGATAATTGTTGGAAAGCAGCCTGCATGATTTGCGCGATGATTCCATATGATTGTGTGATTGTCGCCATCAAATACAGCAAGTATGGAAGCGAATCTGCCTCGAATTCAACTTGGTTTTCTTCCAGTTGAACAAATAAGTTATAAAATCTGACGGCTATGTCAACAACAGGCTGAGAGAAAGCTTGGTCACGTGAAAATTGATTCGCGTCAGCTATAAGAGGATATAAATACCAAACGAACCAAGGACCAGCAGTAATCAAAACAATCTTTGCGAACTCTTCGTTATTTATCAGTGTATTATATATCTGCAGGAACCCTTCATAAAAGATTTGTTCGTGATTTGTGATGTTCATCGAGAAATACTGCAGCAAAAGGAAGAACTTTTGGATTGGAAATGTGACATCTGCCGTGCAAATAAACTGAATTACTGGAACGCAGATTGTTTCAATTAATGTTGTCATTAGCTCTGTGTTATCTTGGACTGTCTCTATTATATCTATTAATGTGTTTAATCCGGTGTCTGCTGTTGTTTTCGCATCTGTTTGGTCTTCATTTTCAATTGAGTTGGAAATGAAAGAAATCAAAGCTTCGCAAACGTTGACTGTTGACGGAATAACAGCCTCTGGGCTTTTTTCGACTAACACAGACAAGAAATTAAATAGTGCACGTGCCTGAATCTGAACAGCAGCGTTGACAATGACTTCTATATATGGAGCAATGTCGACGTTCATTTCTCCGTCTGTCTTCTTGAAGCAAGTATTGAATAATTTTGCTGCGTAAATTGCTAGTATTGGATTTTCTTGTGCTGCATCTGTCTGTAATACCTCTAAAGCAGCTGAACAGCCTCGTCCTGGATCAATATAGCGAACAACCTTCGAGAAAACGTGAAGTGAAGTTAAAATCAAATAAATCGGTGCGTCAGGATTTTCGATGATTGCTGCACAAATGTCTGCGACTTCATTAGGCAAAACTTGCTGAGTGGCAAGCTCACCGATCGACTTATTGCGTTTCTTGGATTTTAACTCTTCTTTTTCGTGCTGCTCTTTTTGTTTTTGAATGAAAGCTGAATGAATGGAACCAATTAAGAAAAGTTTTGCGTCAATTATTTCTGCAGAATCATTTTCAAGATCTGGAGAAATGTACTGCATTATTACACTGCTCTCTATGTTATGACGTGTGATGAGAGCTTCAATGATTCCAGAAGTGACATTTCTAGGAATTGAAGTTTTAATTAGGCCGTAAACCATTTCTTGGTCAATAAAAAGTATAGGATTTACTTCCAGTTCTTCTAAAATTCCTTCATTTATCTGTGATGCGTTGATTAAAAGCTGGAAAAGATTATCACAAATCAAATCTGTATCAATCGAATAGAAAATAAGCTGATAAATTGTATAAAGGATTTTTGTAGACACTTTTGTATGCTGGGGAACTGTGATTATTGTCTTAACTATGTTTGCTATTTGTGGAGAAATAAATTCTCTGAAATGCATTGAAAACTCGAGTCTTCTGGGATCTTTTGAAATAGAATTCTTCTTTTTCTGCTTTCCAAACAAAGATGAATGACATGTGTTGAATAATTTAAGAATATTAATCTTGAAGGCAATAATTTCGTTAGAACTATCAGGAAATGTCAGAATATTGCATAATACAGGGACTATTTGATCAAAAACATTGCTTTCTGGTATCAAATATGAAAAACTTAAAGAATATCTCAAAGTTTGAACGAGAAGACTTGAAAGAATGATGCAATTTGAATTTGTATTCATATTATTGATTGCTCCTTCAAAGAAAGCAAATGATTTGTGGAAAATTTGCAAAGCAATCTCATCTATTCTTGGTTCATAGTTATCGATTCTTTCTGAGCAGGATATGAACCAGTAGTTCGCAATATCGATTAAATAAGCAATATCATTGATTTCTGAGTGTGATTCTAATAACGGAATTAATTCTTCGACCCAGAATGTATATTCATAGTATCGCGGCGCAATTTCTCCAAAGATGCATGTAACAAAAACGCGTAAATTAACAGGTAATTCGAATAATATTCTATATAAATTTTCGATTATGACTTTTTTGACGTCATCAGGCCAAAACTCTGGTATTTTCCATTTTAGCCTGACTGCATTTCTGATTTGAATAAGAATTTGCTTGATTATGAAGTTGTTTTGGATGAATTCAGGAGTGACTGATGAAATAAGAACTAAAATAAAGTTCGGATTCTCATGCAATTCATCTATTGCCCTCATAAGATTATCCAGGGCTTCTTGGTCGCCAGATTGAAGCACTAGAAAGATATTTGGGCTAAATTCCATTAAATTTCTAAATTTTTCGCGCCAATTTTTGTTTTACATAGAAAAAATTCCCGCCAATAAAATGAAATCCGACTTTACAAATATTTACATGTCATATTTTCCATAGTGAAGTTTGATTCAGTTGGTATTGCCCAGTGCATTCCAGACATGATAAAGAACGATCAGGATAGTTATGCCAGTGTTTGAAGCACAATATACTGAATGTTGACGAATACTCTACATTCTAAATACAAAGTTCCAGACAGAATCAAGGCTGTTCAATATATTATTACTGACTTTGGCGAAGGCAACAAATTCGATTCTAAATAATTTGTTGAATCTATCAAATCATTCGGTCGATGTCTCCACCTTGACATCCTGGATTCCTTTGCAGACACAATTGAGTCTGCGATTTCCAAAATTGGTCAAAATTCTGTCGAAATTAAACAAAAATTTTTTAAAAGAACCACAAGACTATTACAGTGATATATGGTTTTATTTTGAAGAAATTCCCATCAAAAAAGGTTAATGAAAAATTCTCGATAGCACAGCATCATATGATTTATTGAAGAAGTACTTTTTTGACAGTTTACTTGTCAAAATGATGTAAATTTCATGTTTACATAGCAAAAAGTCAAAATTATAATAATTATTGTTTATACAATTCAAAAAATAAAACTATATCCTTTCAATAGCTGCCAATACGAGCATAATTTAGCTGAGCCTTGAGGAGGGAGATTTTCGACTCGTATTCGTTTTCTTTCGATTCTATTTGTTCCTGGAATTTCTTTGTGACTGCAACACGTTTCTGAACATATTTATCTTTCAAGGCCTGATCTGCCTTGTAGTATGCATTCTGTATCTGTGAATTCTTCAATTTTGTCTCTTTCGCTTCGATATCGCGAACTGCCTTCTGAAGAAGATTTACATCTCTCGACTCCGAGTGAATGATCGCAAAGTGGAGGCGGCTACGTAAATTGAGAAGATCTGGTGATGGTTTGTTGTATTTCGAGATTGTCTTCGGATCTTGCCAATGATCATCGAGTTTCTTTGCCTCTTCAAGGTATTCATCATCGATTGCGTTGATTGACGAATCCAAAAGATCGAATAATTCATCAATAACTTTTTCTTTCTCCTCGAAAGTTTTCTGTATTTCTTGTTGAATCTGATCAATTTCATTCTCACGTGGTGCTGATGGCTCTGGTATATTTGATAAGACTGAGAGAATAAACGTTGCTTCATCATACCAATTATTTTTCTTCGTGATTTTGAGATATTTCTGCAATGCCTTCCTAACCTCCGGGATATCCTCTTCGTTCTCAACAAATCCATTCTGAAGAGCGCTAATTACTGGAGATTCTTCTTCTTCCATTACGATTGTCTCGAGTCTTCCGTATAATCCTTCAACGAGGTCGTCAACGTATTCATCTGGAATTGATTCGCTCGATTCTTCGTCTTGCTGCTCTTCTTCTTCAACGACTTCTTCCTCTTCTTCGACATTAGCGGAATCTGATGACTCTTGAGCAGATTCCTGGCCGGATTCCTCTTCATTCTTGTTATCTTCCTGTCCTTCCTCGTCGATGCCGCCAAGAGCAGGCTCGTTTAACATCTTCGGCGGAGTTGGTGGATTATCTACGATAATTTTCTCGAGTAAATGCTGGGACTCTGAAGCTTCACCGAGCTTCATGCCAAAGCTGCCAGATCTTGGCCTTGTCGGTGGTTTAGAATATTCTTTAGATTTATTAACTGGCGATGATTCTTCTTGAATAGTCGGAATTTGTTCAGGAAGCTTCTGCGCGATGTATGAAAGTGCCGGTGGTGGTTTATTGTCGATAATCGATTGGACAGTCATTTGTGATTGAGATGCGGCTCTAACAAGTGGAATCAAATTTTTCGGCGGCTCGTAGCCCATGTCCTTCCACCTGCTCGTATTTTTGGCCTTCAATTGCTTGACCATGATGACCGTTGGATCATCATCTTCCTCGGCGTCTTCTTCCTCGTTAATCGGGGAGTGCGCGATTAGAGAGCTCTCCTCTTCCTTGATTTCAGTAATTGGAATGATCGTGTCGAATTTTTTCGCTTTTGATTGACCTTTTACAATCGTGTTTTCGAGAGATAAAGAGGCATAAGATGAGTGGCGCATGGTTAATCCGATCGGCACTTCTTCCTCTTCCTTGATGTTTGATTTATCTGTATTTTCTTCGTCGAGTTCAGATACTTCGTTAAGATTTGAGATTTGTTCGCCGCCTTTCATTATGATATCCGCTCCGTGGAGCTTGGAAAATGAAGGCTGGCGGTAAGTGAGACCAATTGGAGCATCTTCTGAATCATCAGTATCGTCCAAGACCAATTTAGGGCCAGATGGCTTGCCAAGATTGTTTTTTGCCACTTCTGATTTGTTAAAATGCTTGTCCAAGTCTGTCTCGACAGTATGCTTTTGAATAAGCGCCATCAGAGGACTTTCTTCACTCATTTTACACAAGAAAAAAAAAATCTAAAAAAATTGACAAAGTTTTTTTTTTTAGATTTTCTAAACGATAAATTTTTTTTTCGATTTTTATATGCTGGCCTCTTTATTTCGCTTTATTCCCTTTATATTTATTATAACTTCAGTCTAAATAATACAAAGCAAACATGAAATTAAACATTTATGCATTAAAATCAATATTGCTCAATCAAAAATCTGCCATTATTTCTTAGTAAACAAAACATTAAACTTATATACATATAGTGAACGTAAAATAGAAATATTAAGGAAAAATTTCATCTTTAATTTTTTCTCATTAAAACTTAAAAATAACAACTTATCCATGATATATAATTAAATTCCACTCGAGAAGACTCAATTTAAAAGAATATTTTTCTCAATTTAGGAATTACAAATTTATGATTAGTCGTCAGCAAACTCTACTCATCGTATATACTCTATATTTAGCTTCAAACTAGATTTCATGGCCAATTTCATTTTTGAATTTTTTTAACAAAGTTTTTCAACCTTATACTTAATGTATTAACATTTAATTGATCATATTAAATTGAATCAAAAGTGTAAAATGTTCAAGATGGCAAAATAAATTTTATCAAATTATAAAACAAAATTAAATCATGGCTAGTAATGATTTGAAATCTTAATTGTCTAAATATTCTAAATATCAACTACAGGAAACTCATCTGGGTAGATTCTACTAAAGTATTTGATATTAGTTGTCTCATTATCACAGACTCTAATTGACCAATATCTGAACTCTCTAAGGCTCAAGGACGGGAAGAAAGTATGTAGTGGCGTAAATCGATCTGATCTTTTAAATTTTGATTTGAAGTTGAGCTGTAAGAAAGCTTTGTTAATGTCATTCTTTTGCCTTCCAAAGAGTTTTATGAACTCATTAAGATTGATGGCGTAATATTTCCCAGGGAGCCATGTAATTCCGCAAAGAAGGCATTTTTTCTTATCAATTACTCTTCCTTGGACACAGTAATTGTACACATTGTCAAGGATTCGATTGAAATTGTGTAGCTTCTGGTGCCTTTTTGTATTAATATATATTTCGTTACAAGTCTTTCTCAGGCTTTCATATGTTGCAGCCAGCAGCTCATCAGGATAGAATTTAGTATCCAGATGCGCTTTCTGCTGAAAACCATCCTTGTTAATGATCATAAGATTTGAATGATGTGTGATGCTGTAATTAAAACTTTGTTCCAAACATTATATTTTCGTGAATTATTTATATATTTAATCTTAAAATAGCAAAAAGTGAACTTTTTACGCATAATATCTAATTCAAAAATGTGAAAATTAAAGAAAATAACATTTTATATAGCATATAATCTAAACCAATGATAATTGTGATCTAAAAATATGATTCCTAACTTAGAGAACACTCCCCTTTTTTGGGAAGTTTCCCCTGCAATATATTGCAGTCATGAATAAGTTTGATTATTGGTTAATACGGCGAGTATTTCCGATTCATGATCACAAGCTCTGTATGAAAGAAAGAAAAAATAAAGATGAAGTATTTCTTGATAATGCGAGCCTAAAAATGGTAGCACAGTGATGTTTGCGGTCATCCCTGATCAGCTTTTGAGGTTGGAGAAAATTCTTCAAAAACTTCTCTGTCATCGGTCGAATAGAGCAATGCTCATTAACATTCACATTTATTCCAGTCGATAGCTGAAGTATCAAATCAAGATAATGCACCAAAATTGGAAATCAATTAACAATTTGACGACTTTGGAGAGAATTGTAGACTCAACTGTGCAAACCGAAATTGTTGAGCTACAAAAGGTGACATAGTGATGTTTTCTGGTCAAAAGCAAAAATGAAAAAAAAAAGCTAAAAAAAGATTGTCCCCTCAATATTTTTGTTGCCCCCTTATATTATACCCTCTTTAATTTTTAATGCCCCTGTTTAAAAACATTTGATGCAATGCAAGCTGTTTCTTCGAGTCCTTACCACGGGCCTAAGGAAGTTAAGTTTGCATATGACTATGAGATGGGTTTTTCTCGTATGATGAGTCTTGTTTCTCCCCCAGTTATTGATTTTGAAAAATCATCCCGGCCATTCTCGAAAACTTACATTGATCCTGTACTGCACAACGCAGAATTCCTCGAAGATCAGAAAATGAGGCTCGAATTCGATATAGATAAGCTTAAAAAGCAAAACGAAGTTTTACGAACACAAAAAAGAGACTTAAAAAAGCTAATTGTTCAACAAAATATGGGCGAAGTTGGTCGACTACAAGCCCAGGTGCTGTATTCGCAAACAAAAGCTGAAGAACTCGGTCAAATGAGGCAAGATGCAATCGATAATGCCCATAAAATCGAAGAATTAAAAGATGTTACACACACGGATATTATAGACTCTCTAAAACACGAGATTAAGAAATTAAACATGGAAGTTACGAAGTTAACGACTAAAATACAAAGTACTGATAAAAAACTCAAATTAATCAACGATAAACGCGAAGAGATGATATACTCAGAGCTATATGATACCATAGAACAGCAAAAGCGGAAAATATTTAAGCTGAAAAGTAAATTGAAAAAAGAAGTTGCAATTCATACTGAACTCAAGGAAGAGTTCTCGTCAATAGAGCCAATTAGAAGCCCTTCACTTACAATTATTATAGAACTCCAGAAAAAACTTAAATCTGCAACAAGAAAATATAAAAGAGCGAAAGAAGAGTATTTAATGGAAAGAAATTCGCAAATTAACGATATAAAGAACGCTCAGGAGCTGATGAATAAGATACAAGAAGATAATGATGAAAATAATACAACAATTGTAATAATTAATCTTCCTCCAACAATATCCACACAAATCCTACGTCTATTATTCGAAACTTGCGGGCCAATTGAATCGATTTCAATATCAAGTGAAACAAATTCGAACAATGCGTCAGCAGATATTTCGTTTAAGAACCATGCTTCTGCTCTAAAAGCGATGAAAACCTTTGACGGCAATGATATGGATGATACGCATAAAATTAGCATCCAATGGTATAAGAAAATGCCAAAAGAATGATATTATTTCATTTTGTTTGTATTTACATATAAAATTATGTTTGTTTGTACACAATTTTTAATAACAGACAAGAAAATTCTATTATTAATGTTTTGTAGGAAAATAAAATTGATTCAAAAATTATCTGTTTACTTTTTGTCGCCAAATTCGTCAAAATAGAATCACATATAAAGTTAAAATGATAAATTAATCAAACTGTACCATGATCTTTCAACATTTTTATGATTTTATGATAACCTTCTTCTGAAGCAATAATCAAAGCTGTACTTTTCCACATGCCTTTTGCGTTGACATCTATTCCAGGAACTGAGAGAAGGAGTTTGACAATTTCATAATGGCCATAAAATGAAGACCAAATCAAAGCAGTGTTGTTGAATTTGTCTCTACAATTAATATCAATGCCAGATTCGATCAAAAGATGAACCAAGTTTATATTGTCATTCTGTACTGCATAAGTGAAGATGTTTCTGCCATTCCAATATTTTTGCGTCACGTAAACATATTTCTCTCTAATGGCAAATGACATGGCAAAATGGTCGTTTTCGGTTGCAATTCTTTCGCAAATTTTGTAGATTGTATCAAAATTCTCTTCTGTTTTCGGAATCTTTTTTAATTCTTCGATGTTTTTGTTGGTTGTTAATACATGTTGTGTTTGAGTCCGAACATCAAGTTTTGTGGCTATTTTTTGTGAGTTTTGTTTGATTTCGAAAGAAAGTTGGTCAATTTTGGAAAATGCTGATTCAATGATAGTTGCAATAGAATCTATGATATCAAGTTGGAGGCATCGACCTAATGATTTGATAAAATTAACAAACTTCTTAGAATCGAATTCGTCATCATCACCAAAGTCAGTAAAAATATGATTGACAGCCTTGAATCTGTCTGAAACATTGTATTTAGACTGGATTTTAACGACAATGTTAAGCGCATCATCGACATTCAGAATAATATGCTTCAAACACTCTGATAACTGGTCCTGGTCGAGAACTTCGAAGAGTGTGTCGTTCTTTATCATGTCTGGGATGAATTTGGCACTGCCAACTGGGTCAAACTCCATTAAACGGATTTTGAAAAAAAATGAAAAATGTTGGAAAAAATTTTAATTAATTACAGATGACATATTTGGATTTTTATGTTTTGACTACACATTGAAGCAACTCAAGCTTGATTACCTTGATTTGTTCCTAATCCATCAGCCAGTTGCCCTCAAATCTGGCTCAAAGAATCCATGGCCATCGAACAAGCATGTCAAGCTTGCTCTTGAGCAGATCGATATCCTCGAGACATGGAAAGGTATGGAAGAGGTCCAGAAGAAGGGATTGACAAGACATATTGGCGTTTCAAACTTTTCGCTCGAAATGCTCGAAAGAATTAAGTACAACTGCGAGATTATGCCATATGCAATCCAGGTCGAGTGCAATGTCTACAGGCAAAACAAGCCACTCCTCAGATACTGCGAGGAGAACAACATCTACTTGATGGCACACACAACAATCGGACATCC
>MRSU01011040.1:0-20746 GCA_008369845.1 Trichomonas gallinae
AAATAATAGAAAAATATAAAAACTGAGAAACTACAAAAATCAATCAATTATGGAATAATGTAGATTTATTATTTTTATCTTTCAAAATTGATGTGTTTTTGAAAGTGCTCAATATTTCAGCCTTTGGCGAAAACTGAACTCTCCTTTAGCCACACTATAAACGAATATCGCAAAATAATCGTGTAAATAAAAAGGTTGAAATAATCATTGGTTCTCTTTTTAAATTTTTTATAATTCTTTGGAAATATTATGACAAATGATGCAAATTATAATTTTTATTTGGTATTTATTTAAATTTTTTATTAATATGGGTATAGTGATGTCATTGTATTGGATTGGAAGTATTAAAATTTCAAAGGGACATATTTTTCAAGATTTTCGATAATCGTAATAAACTGTGAATTTGTTAATTAAGAATATATTCTAAATGTGTCTGCAATAAGAAAAGGAATAAAATTAAAATAAAGAGATTTTTATAAAATGGAAAAAATTAAAACAAGAAATTAAATGGTAATACATACTGAATCGCTGTCAAATATTGTTATTATTTCATTATCCGATGTAAATTATACCTGCGCACCTGATGCTAATGCAAAATAATAAGGATCAACTCGAATTTCTTCCAATGAAAGTAATTTCCTGCAAATCGGACACTGCCAAGCATTGTTTTTCATTGCATAACAAATAAAGCCCGAAATATCATAGCATTCCCCGTGCATACAATTTACACCGCGACCTGGCCGTGTAATGATTTTCCTTGTTAGAGGGCAAACTCCAGTTGGAATTGAAGTGCCTGATAGTGGCATTTTCATTGCTGGCTCTTTCATACAAATCATTTGTATCATTTGTTGTAAAGAAGCCTGCTTCATCCATTTAACAACGCCAACAATCTCAGTTGCTGGTTCTACAGAAACAACTTGCAATGTCACTTGACGATCTAAGCAATGTTTCAGATCTGTCCAGAATGATGGGCCTCGCAGTGTAACAAAAGCACCATTTAATTGGATGACTATTCGTGAAAGGAGCACAGAAGAGAATGTTGGAGTGAATTGAAGAACAGGAGCGTGATTATTATCGAGTGTTGATAATTGAAAAGAGTAAGTGTTGTTTAATACTGCCAAAAATGGTCCATATGCTGGTGAATGGTCTGTTGTTTCGTAAATTGCGGATGGAGAAGTTGTAAGAAGCTGTTGAACAATTTCCGCTGGAAGATTTTGGGTAGATGGTGATTGTTGTTGAGGAGAACCTTCTTCGCTGTGTGTTGGTGATGCTGCATCATCAGCTTCTATTGATAAAAGGCGTTTTAGTTTAGCAGAAAATGCTGTCAGAATATTTTGCTGATTTTGGCCAATTGTTTCTAAAAAGATGATTAATCGGTTGACTAAAACGTGTTTATTGCCACCTGTTGGTAGCGAATAATCGCGTAATAAGTCACGCAATTGAGTAATAGAAAGTAACGAAATTCCACGTGTCATTAAAGCGATGCTATTAGAAGGCTGAAGAGACATAGATGGTCCAAATATGTCATCGAGCTTGTTAGAACGAAGAGATGGTGCTGGGGCTTCGAATGGCGGTGGTGATCTTGTTATTGGCTTGAATGTATTCGATTTATTCACTTGAGGCCTTGGAGTATTCGAAGTAAACCTCGGACGATTTGCTTGAGGGAGAGCTTTAACAACAGGACGCTGAACTTGCATGATTCGAAATGAAAAAAAAAATTATGAAAAAAAGTGAAACTTTTTTATTCAAAATATATTTAATTTGTTAATATATCACCTAAATATCAAAATTAAAAAAAGCCCGCCACCAAAAATCATTCAAAACCATTTGATTTTATTGGTATTTTGGTATTGTTTTTGTGCATATTATGTAGTTTTCGTTTAAAAGCAACTTTTTACGATTATTCGAGTTGATCAACTATAATTTTTTACAAAACAGTGTATTTCCGTCATATACATCTAAATATTAAGTTTGATTGATTAAGTTTCATCATTTGTATTTTCTGAACATTACATGACAAATTTTCTAATTTACATTTCAAAATTATATCTTTACGTGTCAAATTTATGAAATGTAGAATTTTTTCAAAATAAATGATATGATCTTTTGGTGCTCAAGTTGAATTTCATAAAGCTGCTTTATTAATGTTTTTATTTTCTCTAGTTAAATTTGTATTAAAACATCTATGGGATCTAAATTTGTTGATTTTTACAAATTCTTAGTAATGATTTTGCAATTTCCCAATATTTCCGAACATCTCTTTGTTAAAAAATGCAGCAGCCTCAACCATGAGGCTGTGGTGCTCTTCTTCGTTTATTTCAGATATCTCCTTGATGGAATCCATCTCATCAGGAGTTTTAGTACTTCTTCGATTACGATTTGAACAGTTTCAATTCTCCGCGAGTGCAATGCATCAGTGAAACTGCTTTAGCGTTGTATTCGTCAAACTCAGAAGTTGGATCATTACCTAAATCAATGTGTGACCATAGGAGAAAACTATCTATAATTAGATTTCATTATAAAAAAAAATTATTTATTTAAACAATTTTGTAACTTTTATGAGTGTTGTATCGAGATATATATTTCTTTCTCTATAATTTGACCGCTCTAAACCAAAGGTAGTGAATGCACGCTTAGCATTGTTCGTAAAGCGAACAATATTAAAATAATTTGCGATAGATGAAGGATCAATTGAGAATTTTGCGTTCTTAATTTTGTTTAGATCATTTGTTGTCCATTGTCCTGATTGTGTTTCATTTCTTACCTCATCTATGGAATTTACATAGCATGAGCTTTCGTTAAAACACCATGAATCCGACCCTCGTTATATACCATGCCACAATAAATGCCAACATATATATTATATATCATGAATAAAAGATGCTTAAAATGATTCAAAATTGAAGGCACAAAAATAAAAAAGGAAGAGCCCCTTTTTATATATTTAAATGTCAAATTGTCGTCAAATGTCGGTTTGCCGTCATTTGACGGATAACCAAAAATAAAATTTCAATAATGGCCCTGAATGTGCTCTAGCCTATGACAAATACAAAATCCTTTCATTTTGATAAGGCATCTGGTTATTACCGTGTAAAGTATCTCATTTTGCTGCTTAAAATAAAATCCTCACCAATTGAATGCTTTTTGCCAGAATGGAAAATGCAGTTTCGATATCATAATACAATAAAAATATTGATTAATTAGGTAATAAATAAACACTGAATTTTAATATAATATTATTATTGGAGCTTGAACTTCTTCCTCTTGTAACCACTCACGTCTATTCCCTCCTTCTGCATAACTTTCTGGTTCCAGTACATAACAACAGGCCTCGAGATGCCGAATAATTTAGCGCTGCCCTTGAATCCAGCAGCCTTGAATGCTTCGTCGATTGAACTTGCGACATTCTTGTTAACAGAGAACTTCTTTCCTTCAAGAATTTCACATTCGAATTTCTTTCCTTCAACATTTGCCTGAGAAGAGTAACCTTCCCTGCACAACAAGCCCTTGAATAAGAAGAATTTGCCGTTTCCTAATGATTCTATTGTTGTCTCTTCGCAGACTTTCGGTAACGTTATTTCTCTGTCTGCTTCATCGAGTAAAATAGGCTGCGAAGAGTCGTCCTGCTTCTTGTAGAAGTACATGATGTACTCGGCATGCTTTTTAACGTCGACGTCGTTCTTCAAGAAATGATTCAACAAGCTTAAGTCGCCTGGAGCTAATTTATTGAATGGCTCCTTCTTAGAAATAGATTCAAGATGATAGAATCCGTGGAAATAAATTGACTTGAACAAAGGATAATCATGTTCAACTGAATTCCAGAAAGGTGGAACATAGGACTGGTTCTGCGGGACATTCTTTAGTGCATCTAAGTGTCCGTTGAACTCGTGCTTGAAGAAATGCTTGAACTGTACCATCCATTTTCTGTTATTATTTAATTGTTCCGCGATGTGTCTAGATAATAATGGTTCTATATCTTTATCTGTATCTTTAATAGGTTTTCCGTCTGCTATTCTTGCCGCGGCTTTGAAAATTCTCTTAATTTGGTTTTCGATATCTTCAATTTTCGTGGATTCTTTGATCTTTGGTATCTTAGACTCATGCGGCATGCCCATCTTCATCAGATACTTGAATAGTTTCTCGATGGCTGGGTCAACTCGTGGTTTTGGCGGAGGTTTTTCGTGATGTGATCTATTGGATCTGTCTTGTGGTAGAGGTTTGCCTGAAATCTGTGCTTCAATGAAATCTATCAATTTTTTGTATCTTTTAACTGCCGCTTTCTTGTTTTCTTCGTTCAAAAATCCAGATTGGAAATATTTTGGATCTTTGAGGACTGTATCCCATTTTCCGACACCATTTGCCCATACAGCGTGAAGTAAAGCTTTGTCTCTCGAAGAATCCCAATCATTAGAATCTTTAATATCGTCAATATTCGCGTAACCTTCTTCGAAGAGCTGTATTGCGTGGAGTTGCTGCAAGGCGTGGATGATTTTGTCTGGTTGCTGCAGTTTTGCTTTAATTTCTTTGTTGTTAAACGTTTTGACTGAGTTTGCCAAACGTTTCTGGTTGTCGTTCAACGCGAAATTTTCGCCTGCAATTTTAAGCATCTGTTTTTCTCTGCCAGCGAAAATTTTTGTTAATAAAATCGAACAACCGTCTTTTGCTGTGTTTAAATCCAATCCCGTTGAGTTGCAGATTGGTCCCCAGTGATTGTAGCCATATGTTCTTAAGGCTGTGAGGCATTTTTGAACTTTATTGATTGACCAATCAGTTATATCGTCGTCTTCGTCACCGTCGTCGTATAAGCGCTTTGTGTTTGACCTCTTGCGCTTTGTTACGTATATTTCTGAGTTGTAGACTTGAGTTGTTCCAGTTGGATTAATTAATTTCCAGAAGTTTGGATCATTTGGATCTAATCCTGTCGCTGCATCTTTCTCTGCGTTGAAATTTGTCTTGGAAAATGTTGAATTGGAGTCGGCTGCGTTTGATGAGAAAATTCTTGTGCGAGAATCAAGGATTTGTTCAATTGTTTGGTTTGTGAAGTTATCTGACTCTTCGTAGCTTTCATCTTTGAGCTGATAATAGGCGCCTCTCTTGATTAAAAGCTCCAATTCTTTTTTATCCATTTTAGATTCTGTTTCGTTGCTTGCGTTTCTGTCCAAAATCGCCTGATCAAGGCCGAGCTTTTTGGATGCGCGGTCGAACATTTCCGATTCGTATGTATCTCTCGTGATTAATCTGTAAACGACAACTTTCTCTGCTGTTTGGCCAATTCTGTGGCATCTGGCCTGTGCTTGCACATCGTTCTGTGGGTTCCAGTCGGAATCGAAGATGATAACCGTATCAGCGGCCGTGAGATTCAATCCCAAGCCGCCAGCTCTCGTTGAAAGCAAGAAAACGAAGATGTCTTGGTTCGGGTCGTTGAATCTGTCCATCTTCGCCTGTCTGTCGTTTCCGTGGCTTCCTCCATCGATTCTTTCGTATTTGTATCCGCGAATTTCCAAAAACTGGGCCAAAAGGTCCAAAACCTTCTTGAATTGAGAGAAAATGAGGACTTTCTTGCCCATTGGATGCAGTTTTCCTAACAATTTGTCGACGAAAACCATTTTTCCGGAACACATAACAAGTCTTTCTTCCTCTGTTTTGTCCTGGATGACGTCTCCTATGATAGACTCGTAGTCCTGTATCAAGAAAGGATGGCAGCAGACTTTTCTGAGTTGCATCGCGAGATTTGGCAGTTCTGGAAGGACTCTGCCTCTGTTTCCTGTTGACGCCAGCTCAGGAATCTTCTGTTCTATCAAGGATCTGTAGAGCATTTTTTGAGATCTCGTTAATTCTACGTTGACAATTGTTTCTTCTTTCTTTCCGATTGATTTCTCGACATCCGCCTTCTTTCTGCGGAGCATGTATGGCCTGAGGACCTCTTGGAGCTTGGTAACGTTCTCTGGATTTTTATCTGTGTCGTATTCGTTCGTAAAGTCTTCGATTGAGTCGAAATGCACTGGATCTATGAGGTGCAAGAGAGCCCACAGCTCCCTGACGTTGTTTTGAATTGGCGTGCCGGTCATAAGCAGTAAATTCTGTTTTTGGAGGCTTTCGATGAATTTGTAGCCTTTTGTTTCGTCATTCTTGTAGTCATGGGCCTCATCGACAATGACGTAGTGCCAGTTGAATCGCATGAATATTTCTTCCGATTTAATTAAAATATCTTTGTTTGTGAGAATAACATTGAACTTTGGAATGTCAGAATTTGGATACGTAAGCTCGTATTTCGCCATTGTATCCTTGCCAGGTCCATTAAACTTAACAACGTTTAATGGCGTCCAATTCTTGAATTCTCTGACCCATTGGTCCAAAACTGACAAAGGAGCAACAACCAAGAAAGGTCCGCGGTCGCCGATCCTATATAAGTCGAAAATAATGTTGACGCCTTGAACAGTTTTGCCCAAACCCATTTCATCGGCCAAAATGCAGCTGCGGCGGTAGTACCAGTTGTGGCGCAGCCAGTTGATGCCTTCTATCTGGTAATCGCGCAATTCTCGGCCCGGAGGAAAATCTGGCAAAGGATAATCGTCTCCGAAGACTTTGAAGTTCTCCGGGCGTGGTATTGGTGCTGCTGGGCGGTTTTCGTACTCTGAAATGTCGTTGTGGCGCTCGAATTCTGCAATTGCTTCATTATCGTCAACATCGTCTTCCCAAGTTGCTTCATCGTAGTCCAGGCCCTTCCAGAGGACCAAATATTTTCCTTCTTCGTTTTTGGCGATGATTCTGTCGATCTCGCAGAAGTCTGTTGAATAACCGATTTTATCAGGAAGCATGAGCATATCTATCGAATCACACTCGATCATCTGCTTGAGGCCGACCTGCTGGACCGTCTTTTTGAACTTGTTTAGGAGGTTCCTGCCGTTTAAAGCGAGAATTTCTTCCTCGTTCAACCATTTGCAATGTCTGTATGATTCATTGGCCATTTTGACGAAGTATTTCGGCGGGTCTGTCTGTTTCGAAGGAATTCCAATGATTCTCTTGATCCTGGGGCCCTGAGGTTTTTCTACTTTCTTTTCCTCTTCATCCTCGGACTCGGAATCAGACTCTATCTCGTCTTCTTCCTCGAAGTAAGAGACTGACTTAGTTCTGCGGGGTTCCCTTGAGTAAGCGAGCCCTGCGTCGTCTTCCGACGAATAACTCTCCTCGTCCCAGCCAGCGTCATCAGATTCTTCCGTAGAATAGTCGTAGCTAACTTTTTTCCGCTTTCTCGGACCTTTTTCTTCATAGATTTCGGCATCATCGATAAACATCTTGTCATAATTCTTACGTGGCGCGCGCTTCGTCTGACTTGTCGACTTCGGTTTGCTCTGCTTCGCTTTTTTCTTCGAAGATTTGACAATTTCCCCGTTAAAATCATCGTCTTCGTCGTCGTCGAAGTCCTGGAAGTCCGAGGAATTGTCGTTCTCTTCATCTGAGTTCTCGTTGTAAAAGCCCTTTGCGCGTGAATTCCGGCCGGATGTACGGTGCAGTTGGCCGTCCTCGCCTTCTTCGTATTCGCCAAAACCGGAAAACATTTTGCAGAAGTCTTCTGTCACTTTTAGTTCACTTTCGGTTATCGTTTAATTCAGTTTTTGCCATTTTATTTTGGTTTTTAGACATCTTATAGTATTTATTTCCATATTAACAAAGAAAAATATTAAATGATTTAAAAAAGCATTATTGAAACTGAATTTTGCAGTTTATATTTAAATTTTGGGCATTGTTGTAAATATATATTCATATTATTTGCTAAAAAAGAATAAAAAATTGAATGGTATTTTGATGATATATATTGATTGTATATATAATATAGATTATTATTGTGAAGTAAAAATGTTTCAAAGGCATAAATTTGTATTTTTTAACGATAAACGACTGTTTTTGAAAATGGATTAAAGGAGTAAAATATGTTATGGAGCTAGATTTTGATAGAATAGCCCGTTCTTAAAGTTTGTAAAAATTGTAAAAATTAATGGATGTAATTAAAAATTTATCAGCAAATATTGATTTTTTCTAAATTCTCAAAAATTTTAGAAAATCAAATTAATAAATTTTATCATATAATATGTATTGAGCTTATTTTTCTGCTTATTTTTGAAAAATGCTATATACTCAATGAATTCTTCGATATTGGTCATTACAATTCTTCAAATTTCAAAGAGGAATCTTATATTATAATATATAGCTCTCCATATGTTAGATTCTTCTATAGAATGGCGAATCTCTAGCATTTTCTAATGGATATTTAATTAAGAATTAACACCCACTAAGTCAAATTGTCGATAGTTTTATATTTAGCAATTAAATCATTTTAACCTCCAATAATTCTCTTGGCAATCGATTGAATACATTGCAACAATGTAAACATGTATAGATAGTTATTTAATATTAGCATTGTAACGTTCTGTTTTTAAATTCATGCAAAATATCAACAAGCATGTTCTATTCTTTGAAAATCACGAAATTCTGGCATCAAATCAGAAATTTAATGGAAGTTTCCGTTTTATTTATTTGCAAACAATTTAGTATGATACATATGAATTGTATGCACAAGAATAAAGCCTGATATTGTTAAATTAATGCTTTGATATTTTGCTCAATTTATTTTGCATCTAAAGCAAAATATTATTTGCATAATAAGCCTGTAGATAATTTTTCAATTTTTACATCGGCTGATTTCGCTTATTTTCGATAAGAAATTCCATATTTTTGTAATGAAATCTTTTAAATCATTAGAAGAATGCCATGATTAAACTAAATCACAACCAAATCGATCGCAAATAGACAGTGTAATGTAAAAAAAATTGATTTCAAAAAATCGGTTTTTCAAAAGTTCTGAGCATCGAATCATTTATATGCATTTTTATCCAAATATCATAATTCTTTTCAAAAAATTTTTTGTTTGCTCTTTCAAATCCCAGAATCACGTTATTGATTGATAACACCCTTCTTTATTTTGAATCCCCCTGCTTATTTTCAAATTGTTATTGACTTTCTTTTTTTGCAAAATTTCCAGTAAACATGCACATAAGGAATCGAAATCTTTCATTTTTGGGTTTGTTGAATTTCAGATCAAAAAAAATTAGCGTGTTTATAGCAATTATTATTAAAGAATTATATTACATTTTGGCAAAGTATTGCAAATCTCGAAGATTTAAGGTTGGTTTGATCATTATAAAGAACGTACGAATTTCATCAATATTTCGCTGTTAATTCAGCTATTAAGGACCAAAAGAATATTTGGGTTATTCGTTGTTTTCATGAAAATTTTTTGCTCCCTAGAAAATTGTTAAACACTCTTCTGAAAAATCAATAGTTTATGAAAAGTCAGTCTTATCAAAAAATAAACAAAATTTTTCATTGTTTTGTGCGTATCTATTAATGATAATCTTATTACTAATATTTGCGATAATTTCAAGAAATCAATTTTGTCTTTGATTTTGATCTCTTTCATTATCCTTAGCTTGTATATCTAAAAAATCTGTTTCAATTATGCATTCAAAATCCTCTTTTCTGAAGAAAGGTTAATTTATGTTTTTCTCGTAATATTTATTATGTATGCCTACATTGATCCAAATTATAAAAAATTTACGGTGATTCTATGACATTTGCTTATAAAATTTTTTCATTTTATTATGAATTATCGAGAGTTAGAGTTCTTTAACAACCACGGGATCCTATTCGAAAACGTCATCGCGCGCGGTGCAAATGGGCTCATCTATTTGGTGCATTCGAATCAGCAACAACCGAAGAAATATGTAATTAAACGATACCCAAATTATTTATTCAAAAATAAAGATCTTGAAAATTTGGTTGCTATAAACAGTGAGAACTTAGTTAAGATATATAACTACTATAAATACAATGATCAAGTCTATTTACAAATGGAGTATTGTCCATCAAATCTTGAAAAACTCATTTTGGAGTCTAATGGCATCACTCCAAGTAAGCTGAAAAACTACATAATGGATGTCGTATCATGTGTTAAGACTTGCCACGATAACGAAATCGCGATCCTTGATTTTACATTAAGCAACTTTTTAATAGACGAGCAAGGAAAAATCAAATTGAACTTTTTAAGTCTTAAACATATCGTCCAGGACCCAGACAACCTTACGGGAGTTTGCATGAAATCGATGAATTATTTTCTGCCGCCGGAAGTTTTAGACCTTACTGAATATGATGAAATGTCATCTGACATATGGTCGCTTGGATGCATTCTTTATTTCATGGCTACTCGCACATTGCCTTTTGAATCTAAAGATATGAAACTATTGAAAGAGAGGATCAAAGCTTGTGACTATTCGATAGACTTAGTAGAAGACAACAATCTTAGAGACATCATCCAAAAGTGCCTCAGAGCTGATCCTTACACGCGATCAACTGTTAATAATATTCTCAAGATGAGATATTTCGGTAGTATTGGTGCATCAAAGAGCAGCAAGCGCTTAGTTCTCAAATCCGAATGGAGAAAATCTGTTTGTTTCATCAGAAGAAATATGACTTTCATCCAGACAAATGTTAAAAGACATTTGCCAGTAGTTCCAAATCCACGCAGTGCTAGCGAAACCATGTTCTAATTATGCTATTTTTGTTTGTATAATTATGTTTTTTATAAATTTTGCCTTAATGCTTGTATTTTACTTAATCAACTCATTTACATCACATACATACATCACCAAACACATATAGTGAATATTGATGTCTTCACCGGTGAATTTAATGGTAACCTTATACTTTTTCATGTTGGTAAGTTGATACACTCTCCTATGAGGATAACTTACCATATAAACTCATTCAATTTTGAAAAACAGACAATACTTTATTCAAGTTTCAAATTTATTAATAATTGTCTCTGAGTGATTGAAAAACATATTATGTAAGGCATATCTTATTGTATTTTTATAATTAGATATCCAGAATTTTAATATATTAAATTTCGAATAAAAAAAACATTGGGAAATAGCTGTTGTCAACATGAGTGATGATTTTGAAATAGGGTACTGAGTTAAAGATACTAGGATAGAGGTTTATTAATATAGACAAAGTCCGTAATAATAATTTCTTTGATGTAAATTTGATTTTAAAAACATACATAAACAGAACTTATGGCAGAGCGAGCTTTGGCATTGGTGCTCCATTCGGTAATTTAGTTACTGAGAACAATGGCTTGAAGAAGTCATGTTTCATTAACTGTGCTGCTGTTGGTCTCTTGCTTGGATCGTATACGAATATAGACTTAAGCAAATCAATAAGCAACGGGTCACATTTGTAGGGCAATATGATGGAAATATCAGCAATTCTTTCTTCCTTCGGGAATGGAATTGGATGTGGGAAGCTCTGGTCTTCTTCTGGTGTTGGCTGACCAAGAACTTTGACAATCATTTCCATTTGATCTGTATCGTTTGTACCTGGAAACATTTGTATATTATCGAGAGCCATTTCAGCTATGACACATCCTGCAGCCCATATGTCAATTTCTGTGGAATATGTTCTATTTCCTAATAATAATTCTGGTGCTCGGTAGTTTAAGGAGCCAACTTCAGGAACGGAGTTCCTATCATTCAAAATGAACTTTGATGACCCAAAATCGCATATCTTAATGTCTCCATGTAAAGGATTAACCAAAATATTTTCAGGTTTGATGTCTCTGTGAGCGATTCCGAGGGCATGAAGATCTTTGAGACCAGCTAATATCTGATAAGAGTACAATTTATGAAGTATTGGGTCGAAGTTTGCTGCGAAAAATTTAGATTCTTTTATGCATTGTCTTAAAGACATCGGTAAGAACTCTGTTACTAAGAAAAGATATGTGTCATTCGTGCCCTTTTCCTTTTCTGTATAGTGATCAAGCAACGACAAGCAATATTTTGACTTTAGCGATTTTAATACTTCTAGTTCGCGGTTCTTGAAATGCGGGTTTTGAAAGACTTTCTTAACTGCGACAATGTTTCCTGTTTTTGAAATTGACTGGAAAACAGTACCAAATGCTCCAGAACCAATATGTTGGACAACACGGTATTTAAATTCCTCTTTAGGAAGTTGTAGTTGCGATGCATTCGGAATTTCGTGGATTACTACATTTGACTTTTGTAGTGGTGGCTTCATCATCTTGTTGTACTTGTTTTATGATTGTCAGAATTTTTTATCGTTGAAATTTTTAAAATTTATCTATTTACTTGTTTGTTATTATATTTGAACCACAGGGAAAATTTGAGTAATACGATGAAAATTTTATTTGTTAAAATCTTATTATATATATGATATACAATACAAAATGTAAAATCTCGAAGTTTTCAAAATTGAATTCTATTCTTAAAATTTCGTCGACCTACTTTAATAATCTCACATTTTAAATCAGTAGTTAATACTTATTAAAATGATATCAAAAATTCAATAAGTTATGTATTTTTGAATGGCTCTCCAAAAATTTAAATGAACTACTTTTATTTCAAAAAGTAACTTGAGGTATTCTAGCAAAAACAAGTTAAAGCACATCTACAGACAATATTCAACGCGAACAAGAAATTAATAAAGTTATTCGGGTTAAAAAATGAAAAATTTTCTTCAAGAAATATTTTCATGTTTTTTGATCATAATTTCTGGGATATTACTTATCATCGATCATATTAATGAGCTCAAACACTGAAAATTTTCTAAAATTTTTTCGCGTTGAAAATAAATAAGATTTACATGGCTACCGACTACTAGATAACAAATTTGCTGAAAATGAAAACTCTTGAATATTCTTCGAAAAATTTACAACTAAAACGCATTGAAATGCAATATATCTATTTATTACATTATAGTTATTTGAAATTCACTTGAAGATCAGCTATATGATTGTAATTTTTTGAAATTTTATTTTTTTTTCAGGGTTAATTAGCTACTGATTTATGTCTGTATATCTGTATTAACTCACACAATATTGTAATGAAGAATGATAAGATGCTTCTTTTGGTCTGTATGAAGTCTAACATGATAAATAATTCGCATGCAATTGAAAATTGTTGTTCTATAATTAAAAAATTCTATTATGTAAATGGGGTAGTAGCTCACCGGCAGAGCAAGGGATTGCAGATCCCTGGGTAGTCGGTTCGATTCCGGCCTGCCCCTCGTCCAATTTTTCTTTTTTCCAAATTGCGATATTTTTATTTCCAGAATATATATTCATATTAGGAAAAATGTTGTATTTCTATATTATTTCAAAAACTAGCTAAAACCATTAATTTTTCAACAAATTTTCAAATTTGCATAAGTTTTCAACGATAATATATCAATTTCATCATGAATTACCTAATCTAAAATGCTTTTAACATTAAATCATTTATATACTCAGTCTTATTGAAAATATCATAGTTCAAAAAAACCAAGCCTATCCAGAATCGAACCTTGGATTCATAAAATTTTCATTTCAATGTTGAGTGATAACTGGGAAGCGCTAAAATACATTTTTAGAAAGCTTCTCTACATGGACATAGTTTCATTCACATTGAACCATCCAATATATAGGCATATTTTTGCAGTTTTTGCAGTTATTTGGATTGTTGCAATTGATATTTTTTTATCACGCAGACATATTTCAATAATATCGCTAGTATCAAATTTACCAAAGTCCATAGTATCGTTATTAGTATTCCCAGTAGTAATAGACTTTTTTATCATCATTGTATTATACGATTTCAACAAAAAGCATAACTACATATTCACCAAAACCATTTCCAGGGCATTATTTTACTTCCTCTATTCAATACGTTTCTATTACATAATGGCTCACAAAAATTTTATTCATATAAAACATCCATTGAATTACTTGTTCCAATTCGGTATAATACGAAGAATTTGGATGATATACTTCCATCCAATAGTTTCACACATAATCTCCTATATTATGATAATTTGGGCAAAAATCGGTCCAAAACTATTCAAATTATGTAGTATTTGCTTAAATGTACTTGGAAATGGCATATTAGCGTCATTTGAATTCATAAATTTCATAGAACCAGTTTTGCGTCCATTTATTTCGATGATTAAATTTATTCATCGCCACATTATTAATCCAGCATCTAATTTTATCTTGAGTATCATCAAGATTGTTTTAGGCTCTATATTATTGCCTATTTATCGACGTATTCATATATAACTATTTCAATATTGTTTATTTTGTTGTATTTTGTAAAAATATGTATGTAACTTTGTATGAATCAACTGAAGTTTATATCCAAGCTTAATTTTTATGTTTTCTGATCTTTGATTTATAAAGATGTAATGATAGTGCGTTCAGATCTTCTATTTTATGGTATTTAAAATACTATAGAAACTATATAATGAAATTTTTACGGTAAATTTAATTCACATCTATACCGGTAATATTAATGAAAACTACTGATAACAAGTATTTGTGAGGGATTGCTGCTCTATATTCACATGATATAACCTTTTCTCGCAAATAGTCATAATCTAAAGATTTGATTTCGAAATTTGCTGTTGTCAATGATTTTGTAAGTTGACACTTGTTTGATTGAATGCTTTTATCGATATAACAATTATTGATTGTTAATGTGATAGAATCGCTTTTATAATAATATAATAAAGTTGCTGTACAATTAAAAATATACAAAAACTGATAAAAAGTGATATATCTCCAAATATCTAATATATAATTTGTTGGTGTACAATGCAGGATATTTATGTACTTCGCATATGATGTTTCGGTTGTGCTTCCTGATGAAGTCATTATGATGAATGTAGATTTTAAGTTAGAAAAAGTGCAATAATTTATAGAAAACGTAGTTGGATACAACCCCATACGAACTGAAGCTGCACCATTTTGACATTCTACATGTGACATGTTAATGAATTTTGCATTAGCAGTTGTTCCTGTTCGAATGCAAACGAATTTCCGAGAGCTGTACTATCAAATATAGAAGTTTGATTATACTCACCAGTACCTGTGATATAACTGCCAATAATATCGTATTTTATTGATGTACAGTTGAAAATTAGAATTGAATTGCAATTTATATTTCGCCCATCAAAACCAATGGTCGATGGCGTAGTATGTTCATATTTAGATAGACTATTTTCATTATAACACGATCTAAATATAAGAAAATTACAATTCAGATCAAAATGGATTTCAAATCTAACCGGTATATCATTTATGTATTCGAAGAGGGAATTCTTGACTAAGTTAGGCTGAAATTGATAAAACTGTCGATTAAAAAGTATAAATTTTCATACAAAGCTGATGATGCTTTCTATCCTTATGATTTTTTGATTCTTGACACTTTACAAAGGAATTTACATTTGTAAAATGTCATAAGTCATGTCAAATTTTGACGAGTAAAATCAATTTTGTCATGTAAATATGTCAGAAAAAATGCCGATCAGTATACGCCGTGTTAAGATTGATGACATAACTGAAATGCAGCAAACAAATTTACACTGCCTTCCAGAAAACTACCAGTTATGGTTTTGGCTCTATCATTACCTTCTAGCTCCTTCTGCAACTCATGTCGCCATAAATTGCAGAGGACAGTTAATTGGATACGTTCTTGCGAAGACAGAAGAGGACAAGAAGGGTATCACTGGACAAGTTACGTCTGTTGCTGTATATAATGGATTCAGAAAATTAGGCTTAGCTTCAAATCTTTTAAATGACACACAAATCCAGCTCAAAGCATGCTTTAATGCTAAATCTGTTACATTAAATGTAAGAGAAACGAACAGAGGCGGCCATATCTTATATATGCATAAAATGCAGTATAAAATGGAGAAATCGGAGTCAAATTATTATGCAGATGGTGAAGCAGGCTGGCTACTGCGATATACATTCCCTGTTGATCCTGAAGAAGAAAAACTTAAAGCTACGAAACCATTGAAATGGAATAAGAACCAAGGCAAGCGGTAGTGTTGCACTATCACGCTAAAATACAAGTAAATACTGTATATTTATTTCAAAATTTAATTTGCGAATAAAATACATTAAAACCAAATATATAGCATCTTCATACACATTATATATTAACATTGCATTTATAGCTCAATGTTTCAAATAAAATTCATTAAAATTAAATTTTGGTAATAAATTGCGAAATATCTATCATAAACATATGATAATTGCCACAAATAATCATATTATGATAGTTAGATTCATTATTACCAAATGATATTTAATTTGATAAAAATTTTCTTTTCAAATGATAGAAAAACAATTAAATTAATAAAATAACAAACAAATATTTAGTAGTGGTTCATGAGTCTCCTGATTCTTGATCCAAATGAAGAATGAGCTTCGATTGGTCTCTCATCTCTCTTTGCCCTCAGCATTTCCAGCTTCTGCAGTGCTGTAGGCTCATTCAGAGGCTTTGGAGGCTTCTTGATATCATCAAAACGTGACTTTTGTTTCTCGCTTCTCGGACTTGCTTTTTCGTAGAATTCATCAGAAATTTTCGCGTAAGGATTCAATGGCATCAAATCGTCTTCGTTGGCAGCTCTAAGCTTTGGTGACCTAGGAGATTCATGCTTCGAAACACTTTGCGCACGTCTTGTTTCTCTCTTTTCAGGTTCATATTTGTGCCGTGAATCATTATCATATTTCAAGTCAATCTTTTTGTTCCTTTGTCGATGACGACTTTCGCTTTGGTGGCGTGGACGTGAGCTATAATAGGAAACAGAGTAAGAATATGGATAATATGAGGAATACTCAGTATCATAATAAGAATAAGGCGGAGTTGAAATTTTGCCGATTCCGGAAACAAAAGGTTCTGGCGGCAAAACTTTGTGAGGATGTTTTTCTCGCGGCATCATAATCGACGAAGAATTCCTTCTCGATCTATGCCTATGCTGTGATGACCTATCATCAATGATTGATTCTCTTCTATATTCATTTTTCCGAGGAGATCTGTCATAAATCGATTCATTTTCATATTTTCTAGAATCATTTCTATGCGGAGATATTTCATTGCTGAATCTACTTTCATGTCTATGTGGAGATTTTTGATGACCTGAATCGACATCGTATTTATGAGGAGATCTATCGTAGTTAAATTCATTTTCGTTTCTGAATGAATGATTTTCGTAATTATCATTACTGAATCGACTTTCTTGTCTGTGTGGAGATCTTTGATGATTTGATTCAACATTATTAAAATCATCATCTTGGAATCGGCTTTCTTGTTTATGAGGTGATCTTTGATAATTGAATTCATCTTCATATCTATTAGGTGATCTTGGCTTGTTTTCATATTTACGAGGAGATTTTGGCTCGATTTCTTGTTTTTGAATAGACTCGTTTCTACGTGGTGATATTGGCTGATTGTCAAAATCATTTTGTTGTTTTCTGCTTCTTGGCGACGAAATCATTTGAATTTCTGGGATTCTTTTTCGGTTTGGTGATAGATTATTTTCGGCAGAGTCATTTTGCTTGCGTGGAGATCTTTGTTTAAATTCACTTTTCTGTGAGTTTTCTTCCATTTGAAGAATCTCTGGGTTAATTTTGAGTTCAACAATTTCTTGATTTTTGTTCTTTCTGTTTTTCTTCTTTTTAGGAACTTGCTCAAACGATGGATCATTTATGTCAGCGAAATCATCTTCTTCATTTTGTTTCTTTCTTGTTCTCTTTTGGCTTGCTTTCTTGAGAATTATCTCATTCTCATCTTCATTGCTTTGCTTCTTAGTTTTCTTTGGAATGTCTTCGATTTGCTTATTTTTCCTTTTCTCTCGCTTTTTAACTTCATAGCCAACTTCTTCAATTTGTTCTTTTCTCTTCTTGAGTGGTTTCTTGTTTTCTCCATCACTATTATAAATACTCCTGTTCTTTTTAGGAGAGGCTTGAATCTCTTCTATGTCAAGCATCAGTGATTGCGTTTCTCTTTTCTTTGTTGGTGAAATTAAAACGGAATCAAATTTATCGAAATTTCTCATTTCATTCTCACTTCTCGGACTGTTTTGCAGGTTCGTCTTATTTTCATCAATGGCATCTTTTTTGGCTTCGTCATCAGTAGAAAATCTGTCCAAACGTGAATTTGACATATGATATTCACTGACAAAATCCGACATTTGCTGTGAAATTGATTTTTTCTCATCAGGAAAATGAATGACAACACTCGTTGAATCCATTAAAACACTGTTGCTAGTTGGCACCCTTGATATCATCAAAATATCTTTCGTATTCTCACGCATCTTTTCTGCCATCTCTCTTGTGATATATAGCTTTTTCTCATCTCTTTTTGACGGCAGTAAAAACGGTTTTGTAAATGGAGACTTTTCAGGAACATTAAACGAATTCGATTGTATTTGTGTTCCTTCTTCAGGCTTCTTGAACATGTTGATTGTTTCTTCGAAGACTTGCTCTGATATCAAGTTTTTATCTTTTAATTCAGTGAAATCATTCAATGGAAAAGCAATGGATGTTTTTATTGATCCTCCTGCAGCTTCAATTAAGTTCATGAATGATTCGCTGTTCTGTGGATGATTTCCATCGAAAATCACATACTCGAGAGTAGACTTAGGTGAGAATAATTCGCGCATATACATCAATGCAGCGTCAGGTATTCTGTTGTTAGAAACGTCAATTTTCTTTATCGTTGTATTTTTAAGTGCATCAACAATTCTTGTTACACCAGCTGCGAGAAAAACATTCTCAGAGCCTTGTACAGATAGATTTCTCACTGATAGCGTTATATTGATGAATTTGCACAATAAATCCAATTCTTGAGAAATTTCGCTGAAAATTCCATCTAAGTGCAAAGAATACAAATAAGGAGATTTTCGCAAATACTCGAAAAAACCAAAATCAACTGGATTGCAGTTCCACTTCAACGAGATCAATGGGAAATACATGCTCTGGCCAAATTCTACCGAAAGGCGCTCGAATTCTTGATGATTTGCATTCGCGTTTGAAAGATCGATGTGTAATCCAAGCTCCTTACGCATTGTGATGACTTTGAATATGTTAACAAGTGTGCCATCAGCCCATGTAACGTGGTGTGCTTTTAGCTTTGTCAGAGACTTTGGCAGTTGAATTGCATTCGGTGGTAATCTGTCGCATTTGTTATAGCTGACATCGAGTGTTCTTAGAAGCGGGAGCTGAGTTATGTGTATAATATCTTCAACGAGGAGATCGCAGTTGGACACAGAGAAATAAACTAAACGCGGAACATTCGGAATTAAATTAATTAAATCGAGATGAGGAGTATTATCGAGATTTAAATAAGATAAATTCATCATCATGTTTGCTGTGAAGAAATTTGTATAAAAAGACATCTTTGTTTCAGCAGTAAATGCGTTATGCAGAGATAAAGATTGAATTGATTTAACATCGCAAAAATTTGATAAAGAAGCCATATGTTTTGGTTGTAGTTGGGAATTAGAAAGTTCAATACCTGATATCTTCGTTACATCTACTTGAGAAAACGTATCAAGAAATTTGCAAAGATGTCTGGCTTTTCCTTCTAATGAAATGAATTCAAGCAGGCGAATTCTATCTATTTTCTTCGTTAAATAGTCTGTAATGATAACATCTGAATTTTGTGGAAAAACAATTCCGCGAATTGCGTTGCAATAAGTAAGCGATTTTATTATATACTTCAGAGCGAGCATTTTTTCGGTAAAATCTGATAAATATATGATATTTTTGTTGAGATAAAAATTTTTATGTATAATGCTGATTATTTGCTTAGGAAAAGGATGACCTTTGAGTTGAGAGTATTGCAAAATTCGTGATAAACATGCTTGTTTCGTTGGTGTTAACTTTTCAGATACGAATTCGTTAAGGCCAACACGTGTCAATTCATCAACTGTGAATATATTTAGTAGATTATAAACTATTGTCTGATATAATTGTGTTGCAAAAACGAAAGATTCAAGATTGATTTTTCCTTGAGTGAATTTTAATTTAATTTTTTCCTTTTCTCGTGATATTTTTCGCAGTCCTAGCCAAATATATTCCTTTTTGAATGTCCTACCATCAGGAGAATAAATATCGAGAGAAAAGTCCGAAATTACAGCTAAAGATTCTCGTTTCCATCCTCTCGAGTTCTCCTGGACAATTGTGGAATACATGGGGCGCCGACTTTTCATTGAAGCATGAATTTCTGCCGTTTCAGTCGACACTTCCATATATATAAACGCACTCGCAATTTTTTTGATTTTGCAACAGAGTGAAAACACACTGAACATAGCATTCTTTTATCGAAATATCATTATTTTTATTCATAAAACTCTCAAATCTCAAAATTCAAAGTTATATTTATTATTTTCAGCGTTATATACTGTGAATTCTTATTCTGAAAGCAACATCACTTTCTAATATAAAAGGGTTTTATTTAAATACAGAATTTTGCTATCAAGATTCGAACAATGTTAGAATAGCATTTATGATTCATCTACAGGAATTCAATGGGGTATTGAATAGTTCAAAATTGATATAATCAAATATGTATCTTTAACAACTCTAACTTATCAAGATTGTATTAATAACTAACATACAACGGACACAAACTCGTTCAAACTAATAGCTTGTTGAAAGATTTTGTTCATGGGCATTAAAATTACATTAAATTATATAGAGTTATCTCCATAGTTTTGCGAGTCAAAAAACCAAAGTGTAAAGTGTCAGATAATTTACAAAAATCTATCAATCTGACACATTACAAACGAAGTCAAATAAACTTTTATTGAAATGGTAGTCAAAAAAAAAAAAAAAAAAAAAAAAAAA